>VXAC01006549.1:1394-19133 GCA_013399225.1 Rhipidura dahli | reverse complement strand
GTTCCCATGCATATTTTTGCAGGTGGAACCTTTTCTTGATAAAGAAATTGTCCTGCTTTTGTTTTCCAGTCTAGGTTTAGGCTGGCATTGCATGAGAAGCATCATCCACCCATTAAAAATTCTTTCATCTTCCCAATTTATGGGTACCTTTAATTTCTGGTACTTTTATACCAGCTCTAATAATGTCAACGTGAAATTACTCCAAGCACAGTCTAATAAAGAAAATTTTTTTCCAGCTCCTCAGCAATTTGTTCACTTGTGGGTGCCTTGGGATCCAAGAGCAAATCCAAGAGGTGCCCAAAACTCTTTGTGTGCCATTCCCAGCCTGACCCAGTAACAAAAACTTGTCAATTAAAATGTTCACATCTCCAAAAAAAAAAAAAAAACTCCAAAAAAACCACAAAAAAAACCAAAAAAACCCCAAACCTCTGAGGACCTTTCCAAGCCTGAAGAGAAGCTTTGGGGTGACCTAATTGTGGCCTTCCAGGACCTGAAGAAGCCAACAAGAAACAGGAGGAGAGAATTTCCAAGGGCCTGGAGCAACAGGACAAGGGAGAAAGGCGTTAAAACTGAAAGAGGGGAAATTTAGGTTGGGTATAGGGGAGGAATTCTTCTCCATGGGGGTGGTGAGGCCCTGGCAGAGGTGATTCCATGGATTCCCTGTCCCTGGAAGTGTCCAAGGCCAGGCTGGATGGGGCTTGGAGCAACCTGGGATAGGGGAAGGTGTCTCTGCCTGTGGACTGGAACAGGATGAGCTTCAAGTTCCCTTCCCAACCAAACCATTCCATGATTCTGATTGATATTTGTGAGCTGAGATGATAGAGAAGGGGGTTAGAGGTTCCCTTTCTAAAAGAACTGATAAATCGGGATTAAATGTCCCTTTGCTCTTGCAGCTGCGCCTCAGACTCTGTTACCCAAATTCAATACAATAAAACCGTCTACATTTGATGTGATAAAGTGGCAATTTGTCTCTGAATTCCACAACTCTGGCACTTCCTCCCCTGGGTTCTGTGGGATTTCAGGGGTGGACGTGCTCTTTTGGCAGGGCCTTCCCCAACCCCAGGACAGATTGTTCCAACGCCCGGCTGGAGGCAGAGCCTGGTGAGCATCAGCGGAGACAGGAATTTATTAAGGATTTACACTCATACCCTTAATAAAAGAACACCTTGGAATGATGAATTATGTATTATAGACATTCTTGGTATTTTTCTTTATGACTAAAGTCAAACATACGCCGGAGTCTAGATTTTGTTGTGACTGAAAGGTGGCCCTGAAATAAATTTGGTCCCTAATTCCCAAGATGAGAGAAATCTGCGGGACGGAATCCGTCTGTCAGAAGATAAGGAAATAAAAACAAAGTAAATAAGCACCGAGGAAAAGACATTTAATCAGGTGGAACATTTGACATTCAGGACATACTCGCTGGGAATTAATGCCAGGTACAAAGGCTGTCTGTGGTCCCCAGGCCATCAGGGCTGAGGTATAAAAACCAACTCAACCCAACTCCTTCCTACCACTTCTCTTCCCTCTTTCCTCTTTTGTGAGCAAGGTTAGTTCAAATCCACTTCTCTTTCTCTGCTTGCTGAGTTCTTGCCTTTTAATAATCTGGTTTTTTTTCCCCACAGTGTTCTGCTGGTTGCTGGATTCATTGGGGGGACACTTTTTCTGTTTAAAAAGTTGGGGTTTGCTGTTGGAATCCTGGAATTTCTGGAGTCCTGACTTGGTTATAGAGATCCTTGAATAGGTGATGGAAATTTATTCAAACATGGGATTTCAGGCAAGTTAAGGGGCATAGAAAACATCAGAAATAACAAAGATTAACAAATTGAATGGGTGGAATGATGATGCAAGGGGTTGGAACTCTGGGATCTTTAAAGGTCCCTTTCAACTCCAGCTATCTATTAAAACAGAAAATCCAGGAGCTCAGTTATATTTCAGCAGCATTTTGTATGTTTGAGGGTTTTTTCCATCCTGGGATGTCAGCTGGGTCACCAAGTGTGGAAATTTTGTTCCAGAGTGCAATGACATCTCCTGGAATGCTGAGAAATGGGATCAGGGACTGTGGGGAGAAAGGGGAAGAAGGGGAAAACCAGAGCAGAGCACCCACCAGACTGTGATGGGTGTAGGAATCAGAGAATTTTGTTTTTATTGCCACGGTGGGACCAGACCCAGGGAGCTTGCAGGGCATTCCTGCCTTTTCTCACATCCGTGGACGAGTCGTCTGGGAAAGATTTCAAAGATCTCCTCTTCAAGGCTGCTTAATGACATTGAAATTTGTACCTCTTTGTAGGCAAAGTTGGAGCCTTGAAATGAATTCTCCCTTTCATTTTTCCAGCTGCCTGTGGAACTCTCTCCACAGGTACATTTGTGGTTGGGTTTTACTCGTAATTGCTGCTCCTACAATGCTCTGGGTGCACGGAGCTGCATCTCTCCAGACAGGCCATTGAAATCCTACAATTAAATTAATGATACAGGTTTGTTTCTTTTGTTCTGCTGCCAGTTCTTCCCTGGATCAGCGACAGCCCAGAGGATGCTTCAACCTCTGTCTCCTTGTAAAATATTTAAGGCTTTGGTTTCCTTCTCAGCTCATGGCTTAGCTCCTAAAAGGCTCCTTAGGAAGTCGCTGTCCTGATAACTGAACTGAGTAAATTCAGGTGCAACACGACTGCTGCCTTGTACTCAGGTGTGGTCCTGTATTCCAGACCTCATCCCGAGCCATGTCCTGCTACGAGCGATGTCCCTCCACCTCCTGTGGTCCCACCCCGCTGGCCAACAGCTGCAACGAGCCCTGCGTCCGGCAGTGCCAGGACTCCACCGTGGTCATCCAGCCCTCTCCCGTGGTGGTCACCCTGCCCGGGCCCATCCTCAGCTCCTTCCCCCAGAACACCACCGTGGGATCCTCGGCGTCCGCGGCCGTCGGGAGCGCTCTGAGTGCCGAGGGGGTCCCCATCAACTCGGGCAGCTCCTTGGGGCTGGGGGGCTTTGGCTACCCCGGGCTGGGCAGTGGCTACAGCCGGCCCTACCGGCGCTACAACTCCTCCCGCAGCGGCTTTTATGGGCCCTGCTAAGGTGGGAGGAAAAGCGGGAGGAAAAGACCAGGAATGCTGAATCCCGACCCATCCCTGGAGCAGGACTGAGCTCACGACTTTCAAAAGCCATGTCAGATCCCCAGAGCTCCACCTGAATGGAGTCCAACAGCCCCTGGAAGGAGGCCACTACTCCTGTTTTACTCCTTTGTGTTTCTAAGCCGTTTTGTAGCTCTGCTGCTCGGTGTATTTGGTACTACCTGGTATAAAATTTTAAATTTAGGAAGCAGGTGGGGCTCGGTTCTCAGGGTGAGCTGGAAGAAGAGCTCGGCCTGTGGAACACATCCTCCTGAACCGAGGAGCCTTTCCCCCCACACAGACCCCTGGTGCTTTGCAGGGCTTTAATCCTCTCGTTGGGATTAATAAAGTGATGCTTTTATTGTAACTCCGGTCTCCTGTTGGTTTTTTCCTTCCCCTCCTGTTTTCCTTTGAAACTTTCTCAGGGTGAAATTTATCGCTGAGTAGGTCATCAATAGTCTGAGGGAGTTGGGAATGTTGGGAATGTTCAGCCTGGAGTGTGGGGAACTCAGAGCACCTCCAGGATCTGATTTAGATTTGCAACATCCACCGAAGGCACTAAGCCAGTCAATTTTGAGGGAAAAATGCAGAAATTCTCATGTTGGGGAGGTTTGGCTCATTCCAATAACTCCAGTTCTATAAATAATGTTTGCAGCACGTTGTCCCCAGGAGTTAAATTGCTCCCAGGAGTTAAATTGCTCATGGTTTATGTACCAGTCTGGCATCAGATGAAAAACCTCCCTCAAAGCTTCTTTCATCTCCAGGACCTGGGGTTCATTTCAATCCTTTGTTCCATCACACCCAGGACTCCGGACTCAACACAAGGCTACAAATTTCAATTCACGCAGTAATTTGTCAACTCTTTGGTGCCTCACCTGTCCTGGGAGCTCTGCGTTGTCACACGGAGGTTTAAATTGAGCGTGGAGAGGGTGAAACTCCATTGCCGATCCGTGAACGGGAGCTGTTGTGTCCTGGTTCCGCATCCAAGGGCTCCCAACCTCTTGGATGAGCTCCGGGTGTTAATTACGGAACTGGCAGAGTATCACTGACAGGCTGTTAACGAGGCTTTTCCCAAAACGTGATCTCCCCTCCAAGAGCAGCAGTTTCTGTGCCTGGAGGGAAGGATTAGGAGGAGGAAGCATTCCTGGGTTATCTCAGTTTCACGGATGAAAGGGACGTGATTTTTTCTTGGGAGGGATTCCTACTAGAAGGAATTAATTTTTTTAAAATATCTGAAAAGATTACAGGATGTTGGATTGTAGAGATTTTGAGGAAAGGGAGGAGAAAGACTCTCCTTTTAGAGAAAAACCTTTTGTAGAAAAACCCTTTGTAGAAAAGACTCTAACAGAGAAGAAGAGAATTTTCTTGTGGAGAAAATAGGAAGAGTTTAAGGGTTTCAGATGACACGAAGATTTGGCTTAATTTTTTTTTTTTCCAGAGATAAATTAGAGAAAGGTTTAATAAAATAATTAAAGTTTCTGAAGGCGTTTACCTTGAATTAGATGAAGTCCTTTGACCGCTCCTGACTCACACGCTTTGATTGAAGTCCTTACCCAGGGGATGCGGGCGCTGAGATGTCCTCGCGTCCCTTGAACCTCGGGGAGCCAAAACTTTGCATATTTGAGCCATTACCGAGAAGTGTTGGAAACTTTGAAGTCCTTTGTTCCTCTGAAGCCCGAGCCCAGCCTTTGTACAAAGCCTCTTCATTTGGAGTTAATTCCTATCTTTTGCTGAGTGTTCCCGATCCCGGCTTTTTGCATCCTTTCCGTGCAGGAATTTCCAGCGGGGACAAATCAAGCCATGATAAATGGGGTGAAGAGCCGGGTGCAGATTGTCCTGACGCTGTAGTTTGGCTCAGACACAGCACAGCCTCTAAACCCCAAAATTTGAATTAATCTCGAACATCCACCTACACATTTAATTTGTCGTGAAAATTGCTGCACATCCCGGCGACTTCCTGGGATTTCGGGCAGGAATGGTGGTGACTCGGGCATGGAAATGATATTAAAATTCGTGTTTGGGTAAAGAAATGCAGGTTTGTGGGTGTTTGGATTGGCTGAGTCCATAAAAACTGAGAGAGCTGTGGCTTGGCCCAAGCAATTTCAGAACGTGTTTTGTTGCTCAGCAATTCTGGGTTTCGTTTTCTTCCAGCTTTGCAATCCTCAGGGAAAAGCGCTGTTCCTCTCGGCCGTGTGTTTGCGTGGGAAGCGGGAAATTTGGGAATATCTACTCTGCATCTTGTGGTGAAGCTTGGAAGGAAACGCTGAGGCTCCACCTCAGGAAAAAAAAAAAAAAGGATTATTCACCTAAAGGAGTGAAGTCTTGAATGAGGACTAAACATCACAACACGCCCCTGAAGCGGTGTCTTAATCACCAAAACCGAGCCTAAAACGTCCGCTGGCCTCGGGACAGCGACTTAATTAATGCTGTAATTCACCCGAGTCGCCACAGCCTCCCAAGCAATTAATTGGGAGCACAGGAATGAAGATGAAAGCTTCGGAATGGGAATGCAATAAGGGGAGCAGGAAAAGGGAGCAATCCCAGGGGGAGATTTCGAAACAAACAACAACAGGAACCGATCAGTTTGGAGGGGGGGGGGGATTTTGCATGCAAAAGGATGGATCATTAAGGAATTCCATGCATAGGAGATGGCTCGGGGATCACGGTATAAAAGCCTATAGGACAGAAGCCTTTTCCATTCACTTCTCCGGCCTCATTCACCCCGAGAACAGGTGAGTCTGAACCTCCCCGGTGCCTTTTTTAAATGCTAAAGCGCCACTTTGATGGCTGCTTTTATTGTATTTTTTTTTTGTTCTTTGTCCTTTATAAATATTTCTAGGTTGGTGTTTTTGTTTTTTTTTTTACCTTGAAGGGAAAGTAGAAAGGTTTCTTTCTACCAAAAAGAAAGGCTTTATTTACTCGTGAAGCAGAGGGGGTGACAAGACAGGACTGGGAGGATACTGGGAATGTTGTCTCTCCAAACAAGCAGCGTTATCCTGCAGCAGCATCGGCTCCAGGAACTCAAACCCACCTGGATTTCCAGGCTGGTGATGGATTTAAAAGTCCAGTTTTATGACAATCAGCAGCTGCTCTGAATAGAAATCCTAAACAAATGCTCCAAGCATCCTTTCCCAGCCTCCAAACACGCCAGTTCCTGGGAGGGGAGGGTGTCACCAGCCCCTTTTCCAGCTGGGATGGCACAAAACCGACCCAGGAGGAAGCTGGCAGCAGGGAAACCTGGATCAGCATCCTGCCTGCCTCTTAATTTGGAGGGATATAAACAATCTTTTCCCGAAAGAGGAGGATTTAGGTCAGGTTTAAGGTTCCTGGGGCCCTGGGAGTGCTCAGAGTCTGCAGGGAGGCAGGGAATGTTAAATCACTGCTCCTGGAGGCAGGAAAAAAGGGCAAAAATGAGTTTAATGCCTCATGCAGGGGGAAAAGAAGATTAAATTCTGGGAAAGGATGCTTAGGGGAGCAGAGGGAAGGAGAGCACCAGCAATAATCCACATCCACCCCCATATAAAGGCTTTTCACGGCTGGCAGGGGGTCGCAGGGGGGTTGATCTGATGCGTGTCGGCCTCTCCCCCACCTTCTGTGTGTGCTGGGATTCATCTCACACTCCTGGATGAATTCCAGAAAAACCAACACAGCGTTGAAATCGGGGTTTTGATTTCTCCCCTGCTTTCCAGACCTCCCCTCCATCCCAAGAGATGTCTTCCTACTATCTGTGCTGTCCCACCACCTCCTGCGGCCCCACCCCGCTGGCCAACAGCTGCAACGAGCCTTGTGTCCGGCAGTGCCAGGACTCCACCTACGTGATCCAACCCCCTCCCGTGGTGGTCACTCTGCCCGGGCCCATCCTCAGCTCCTTCCCCCAGAACACCGCCGTGGGATCCTCGGCGTCCGCGGCCGTCGGGAGCACCCTCAGCTCCGAGGGGGTCCCCATCAACTCGGGGAGTTCCTCGGGATTTGGGGGATTTGGGGGATTTGGGGGTTTTGGGTACAGCCGGTCTTCCCGTCGCTACAACTCCCGCTTTGGGGAGCCATGCTAAGGGAAAAGTGGGATAAAACGCTCGGGAATGTTGGAGCCTGACTCGATTCAGGACTGAGCTCCCGCTCCAGGTGTGATGGGAGAACAGCCACAGCTTCACCTGAAGTTCACCTGAGTTGTGGGAGCCCCTCAAACCAGGCCTTTGCTTGTCTTGTTCTTCAGTATTTCATTTTTCTGATGAAATATTTTTTATTTTCCGTCGCTTTGTTGTCTCAGTCCTCGGCAGAATCCCAGGATGAAAAAGCCATAAGAGTTCTTGTTGAATCCTAGAAATATTTACTTACACTTTGTACTTTTTTATTCTGCTGTTTTGCTCTCATTAAAATCCCGCTGCATCACACTCCAAGTCTCCTTCTGTTTATTGGAAAAACTTGGAAAACTTTTAGCAAAAAGCTCATTGATCACAAAATTCTCTTATTCTTCCTCTGTTTTATGCAGTGAAAGGGGGCAGCAGAGGTTGCAGGAATTCAGCCTAGAGAAGACAAGCTTTGGGGTGGCCTAACTGTGACCTTCCAGGACCTGAGGGTCCTGGAAAAAACATGGAGATGGACTTTGGGCAAGGGCAGGGAGTGACAGGACAAGGGGGGATGGGTTTGGAATGACAGGGAGGGGGTTTAGATGGGATATTGGGAAGGAATTTTTCAGGCACAGGTGATTCCATGGATTCCCACTCCCTGGAATTGCCCAAGTCCAGGTTGGACAGGTCTTGGAGCAAACTGGGATAGTGGAAGATGTCCCTCCCACGGTCCAGATGATCTTTAATGTCCCTTCCATGATTCCATGATCTCCAGAGTTAAAGGACAGGCTGAATTTTCACCCGAAATCCTCCCTCATTTTTCTGGGATGGAAAAGTGTTCCAGGGATCTGCCAGTCCTGGCTTTGCAGCTCCGAACAAGCCGGCCACGATCTTTTCCTTCCTGAATAAGCAAAGGAAATAAATGGAAAATCGGGGATCTGGGATGTGATTGCAGCAAAAGGCAGGTGAGGGGTATCTCATGGAAAAGAAAAAGGGTTTATCCCGAATATTCCAGGCAAATCCTTGCTCCGAGGGGATGGGTTGGAATCCCACATCCACCAGCCTCGGTGGCACCAAACGTTGTTCTGCAAGGAAGGTGGAGCTGACACCCAGGGCAGAGCTAATTGCACTCATCCAATTTGAAACATAATTAAAATCTGCGTTTGAAAGCTCGCGCAAACAGGTCTGAAAAAACAAACAAAACCCTCCCGTTTTGGGTGTGTTGTTTTGCAGAGGTTCTGGTGAGTAAATAATTTCTCCCCTCAAGTGTGAAATAATTTTTGGGGTTGTTTTTTGCTGTTCCCAGCAGAATTCCAGCTGGGAATTCCACACTGCCCCAGCTCCTTGCAGGAGTTCTCTGCGGATCCATCCAGGAGTGGGTGACATTTGTTTTTGGACAAAACAAGAAATCATAACAGAAATTATTTTAAGTTTATCCGCCCACAGTAAAATGCCTAAACAAATCTCGAACCTGAGTGATTTTAACATTGTTTGTGACAGAATTTGAATAAAATCAACGATGAAATGAGCTCCAGTCAGGTTTTGCAAGGATTTTACAGAGGCTCCAAGATGCTGAGGAACTAATTCTTTGTAAGGAGCTAATTAATTACAATTCAAAACGAATTGCAGATGCCACTCTTGCCAGGGAAATTCCCTCTGCTTCTCCATGGATTTTGGGGTCATTTCTGTGCCTGGAGACTTTACCCAGGGATCACTGTGAGCAACCTCCCAGTTTCATTTTGATTAAAAATCTCTTTTTTCAGGTGTTCAGTCACTCACAGGTGTCTCGGGAGGATGTTCTCACATTATGCAAGAAATCTTAATTATAATCTGAATATTTAGGTCTGGCCTTGATGACAAAAATCTGTGAATTCTTAATTCACTCACTTTAATGCCATTAAGTCATTCTGAGTGTCCAATCAAATAAAGGCTAGAGTTAGAACAGTATTTATGGTAATTATTTACAAGAAAGGCTCCAAACAGCTCTGAAAATGTTGCCAGATCTGTTTTTAAATTCTCGGCTGGATTTTAAATGTGTTTTGTGTCATCAAGTAAATCTTGCATGAAGGAGGAATAAAAAAAATTGAGGATAATAAAAAAAAATTATGAAAATAAACTGTGGTTGGTGCAAATTAATTCCTGGAGAGGAAATAATTTCTGAAAACAGCTGCTAATTCCTTACAATATGGAGAAATACTGAGGAACACACAGCCAAAAACAGCCAAGGAAATTTTTTTGAGAATCCCCTTGAAATATAAGATGGCTTGAACCAAACCTTGAACTTTTCTTTTTGATTTAAAATAAAGCACCTGCAGTTCCTGCAGATAGAAACAATGCCATCAATTTCACGGCCCAATTACTGCCCTGCACCCCCCAATCTTCATAACACATTATTAAATGAGATACAAGAATTCAGATCTAGGTCAGGGATCTGAAATGTGCCCAGGATGGGACATTTGCATGGTGGCACTCGAATAAAGCCGCTGATAAACTTTGAAGTTGTCAGGAAGCTCTGCCCAAGCCAAACAAGTTTCTGTTCCCAGGGGATGCCCACAAAGACAGCCCTAATTTAGGGGTGATTTACATGTCTCAGGAGTGGATGCGCAAGGACAGCGAGAACCTCGGAATTAATCCCTGTATCCAGGATTGCTCATGGATTTGGGGTTGGAAAAGAGCTCCAGGATCATCAACCCCGGCCTGTGATTAATCCCCACTTGGTCACCCTCGATGTCCCCTCATTCCTGGGATACCTCCGGGGATGGTGACTCCAAAAGTCCCTGGGTAGTCCCTTCCAGGGTCTGACCACCCTTTCCATGGAAAAATTCCTCCTTCCTTCCCTAGAGAGCCTCTCCATGCCTGGAGGTGCCCAAGGAATGACTGGATGTTGGGCTGGTGACAAGGCTGGGATTGGGAACAGGTTGGACTCAATGATCCAGGAGCTCTTTTCCAACCTCTAGGGATCCTGGGATTCTGTGAAAAGCAACTTGGACCTCCAAATACTCATGGCTTGACTTCCAAAATCTGCAATTCTCCATTAATTCCCCCAGGATTTACCTTGCAGAGGAGCACACAAGGGACTGCATTATGCAAATGAGGCTTAATCTCCTGTAATGACACCAAGCAGATCCCAAAGGGGCTTGAAGGCTGAATAAATCCTACTGAATTAATCACTGCAGTGTTCCCAGGAATTAACCTGTCCCAGAATATTTTAAGATGAAAGCAGCTTGTGGTCAGATAGACAAACCACAAGATAAGGAAGTGAAGCAGTAAAAAACACAAATACTGAGGCAAAAAAAACCTGTAATCAGTCGTGGCCCATAAATCACTCCTTGCACAAAGAGTGGCCCAAGTTGTTGGGCAACTCAAAACTTGGTATAAAAACCTGAGCGACGCCAGGCTCTGCCAGCCATTTCTCTTCCCTCCTTTGCCATCGTGAATAAGGTGAGTTTGAACCTCTTTATTCTCTTTATACAACGAACTTTTTCCTTGCTTTTGTAGTTTTCCCTCACTCCTGTTGCGGCAGTTTTATCTCAGGGGAAAGAAGGGGTTTTGTACCAAAGAGGGGGTTTTCTGTTGGTGGCGAGTTATAAAAATCATTAATTAGCCATGCTGGCCATTTAGGGTTTCTTGTTCACTTTTGGGATACAAGCAAGTTTTAAGGTTGTGCAGCTGCACTTAAATATTAGCAGTGAATTCTTGGGTCTGTTCAGAGTCGTGTGACTGCATCCCACCACAGCCCAAGCAGAGAATTCACCAAAGGCCAGAACATGAAGAGCACTAAAAATTCAATTTCCTTCTCAATTTGCTCCTTGATCAACTCCTGAACAGACCCTTGGGAAGCCGCTGTTTTCCTGATAAATGTGGGTGTAACACAGCTCCTGTATTCCAGAATTCCCTCCAGCCACAGCCATGTCCTGCTATGACCTCTGTGCCCCCACCTCCTGCGGCCCCACCCCGCTGGCCAACAGCTGCAACGAGCCCTGCGTCCGGCAGTGCCAGGACTCCACCGTGGTCATCCAGCCCTCTCCCGTGGTGGTCACCTTGCCCGGGCCCATCCTCAGCTCCTTCCCCCAGAACACCACCGTGGGATCCTCGGCGTCCGCGGCCGTCGGGAGCGCTCTGAGTGCCGGGGGTGTCCCCATCAACTCGGGCAACTCCTTGGGGCTTGGGGGCTTTGGCTACCCTGGGCTGGGCAGTGGCTACAGCCGGCCCTACCGGCGCTACAACTCCTCCCGCAGCGGCTTTTATGGGCCCTGCTAAGGTGGGAGGAAAAGACCAGGAATGCTGAATCCCGACCCATCCCTGGAGCAGGACTGAGCTCACGGCCGCGGTTTTTGGATGCCACATGAGGCACCCCCAGCCTGGAGTTTAAGGAGCTGCGGGAGTTTGGCATCTCCCCAAACCAGGCGTTTGCTTGTCTTTTGTTGTGCTTTACTTCATATTTCTGATCAAATGTCTTTTCCTGCTTTTTTTGTTTGTTTGTTTGTTTTTGTATTTGATAATAGGCAAAATATTAATTGTTAGCAATTGTTCTGCATGGCTGGATTAGCACAGGTCGTTCATCAATGAAGAAGGAGTATTTCTATTTGCTGAGTGCGCCACTGCGAGAGGGATGAGTGGGTTCTGTCCTTACTGGACCATGGAAATGTATTCCTGATTTTCGCATTGCTTCCTTCCCTTCCTCAACCCATTAAATTGGTGCTGCATCACACCCCGAGTCTGCCTGGCCTTCTTTGCTCTCCCAGCCCCTTTTCCAGTGCCTTTGAAAGTCCCCACTTCCAGAGAACACGATGCAAAGAATTAATTCCAGTTCCAAAGGAGAATGAGTCAGATTCCATTGGTGGAAAATGTTTAAAATCAAGCCTGAGACCCCTTTATCAAAGGTAGAAAGGGATGACCTTCACCTGCAATGGGTGTCTCCTGCTGGGACATAAACAGGGAATATTCAAAGATGTGATACTTGGGAAAAACCTTTTAAAAGAAGGGAGATCAGCTGAGATGCCTCAGGAAAAAAGTGGAGGGAGAGGCAGCAACTGGGGCACCCCTTTGGGCGCAGCCTGGAGCTGTTTGGGTGCAGCATCTCCTAGCAGCTGAGCTCAGCCCCTGGTGAGTCTGGGAGGGGAGGCACAGAAGGATGGGAAGTGTTTCTGCAGGGGAATGAGCCTTTGGAATTTGCTGGGTTGGGAAACAAATCTGGGACATGAGATGGGAAGCAAGTCTGGGACAAAAGAGATTAAAGAACTAAAATTTAAAGAATTTTTAGTTCTAACCATTTCTTGGGGTGTTTTCTTAAGCTGTTGTGTCTGGCAGAGCTGAGCTTTATCAGGCACTGCTTTGTTCCTCCTGGACTGTCTGTGCTGGGATGAAGGTGCTTCACTCCCTGAAGGAAGAAGGTTTGGAAAGCTTCCCCTGAAGGCTCTGGATGACTCAGTCTCCTGTCAGCCCATAAAACTCCTGATATCTCTGAAAAGTCTTGCTTGGAGTCTTTGTCTGCCTGTCCAGACTGAGGCTGAACTGTAATTAAAGATGTTGATGAGGTTGCACTGACTGCAGTCATTAGTGGAATGAAATTAAAGGAGGTAAATGAAAGAATTAATAATTTTAAGGAAGAGGTTGTCTTAATAAACAACAGAAGACAGTGGAAAGCTGGCAGTTTGATGTTCTATTACAGGAGGAGCTTGGTCTGGATGAAATGTTTAATTTAATGTTTTTTGCCATCTCAACCAAAGCTGTTCCCTGATCAAAGGTGATGAATTCCAAAAAGTCAATGGCACCAAAGGGTTGTGACAGAGGCACTGCTGAGAAGGTGCCTTGGACGTGTTCAGGTGTACATTCCTCATGACAATATTAATTTCCTTACCCTTTCAATTCCCTTCTCATTAATTGAACCAAACCCCTTCCCAGACTGCAAAAAAACTCCCCTCAAAGTTGGGGTGTTTCCTCCAAGCATTCGGAAATCACATCGCAAGGGTCTGATATGCAGCAAGCTTTCCAAAATAAAATAGAAGACCATCCCCAAGCATCAATTCCCCCCTTCATTCCTGTCCCAAATGTTCTTTTTGGGTTAAAATGTGGTGTGGCAACAAGTAAAGCACAATTCCGAGGGAAAAAATAAGGGAAATAGGGGTGGGTTTGCAGTAAATTAGAAAGTGATATATCCAGTGCTGCAGAAAATGAGTGGGATTATTGTGTTAGACAGAATGTTTTTCACAGGGGAGAATTTCCCCTGAAGAGTTGGATCAACTTGGTCCCATAGAAATAAAAAATACCAGGAGGTGTTTTTGCAGATCCTTGAAATATTTGCTGTCAGTGAAAATCCATTTCAACACGGGATTCTGCAAAGCTCAAGCCAAAGCTGCTGCATCTCCTGGGTTTGCAGGGAGAAAGGAAGAGGCAGGAAGGCTCCGGAGAGCTTTTATGGCTTTCTGGAGCTGCCCTGGAGGATCTGAGCCATTCCTGCACCTTTAGTAACGAGTCCCTGCAGAAATTGTTGGTTTGCTTTGCATTTGGCTGTGTTCCTAGCAGGGAAATTGGTTTGTTTACTGTTTATGTTTATTACGGATTTATCCCGGCCATGGATGAAACCCACGATCCACGAGGCCGCTTTCATCTCCTCTGTTTGCATCCATTAAATATTTCCGACTCCATTACGCCGGCTCCACCTTCCAAAGTGGGGATGAGTCAAAATCCGATTTGTTTAGGAATTGGCTGTTCTCTCTGGCATTTTGGGCACACACCTGGGAGCAGCCCCTGCCGTGGCAGTGAGAGATTTTTAATTGGAGTCCTGAGTGTGCAATTTCAGCCTTGATAAGCGCCCAGGAGATTTTGGATCCTTGTAATACTCCAATGAGCAACATCCCGAAGCTTTCGGCTCCTGGGAGGAGAAGACAGAGCCAGCCAGACAAGTTGGACTTAGGATCACCTTCAGAAGTGAAACTGGGGCTCTTTTTATCTTCTCCATGGCTTTCGATGAGTTGGCTTTCAAACGACACTCTTAGAGTCAATAGATAATTATTGTTATAAAGGAATGTCAGAGAATCGTGGAATGGTTTGGGTGGGAAGGGACCTTAAAAATCATCTAAACCATGGGCAGGGACACCTTCCACCATCCCAGGTTGCTCCAACCCCATCCAGCTTGGCCTTGGACACTTCCAGGGATGGGGCAGCCACAGCTGTTCCGGACAATCAATTTTTCAGCATTTCTGTGTGCAGTGAGAACTTTGGGAAAGTCTGGTCAAGCTTAAAGAGTTTCCATCCATCGTGTCACTGGTGGGGGTCATCCCACACTGGGGACATCCAGTGACTCATGGCTGGAATTGTGCAAATCCTGATTTGTATTTCAAGGACAAGCTAGAACTGGAGCTGGTGAGGAAGTTCGTGACATCCATCAGGAATCTTGGCCACCCATTTGAACCCCTGGTCATGTTCAAAGAGTCCATCCCTGCCCATTTGCTGATCGTTCCCCATTTGCATGTCTGAGTGGTCCAGGGAAATGTTTTGGGAACTTGGAACACTTTTGTTCTTCAAAAGTCTCCAACCAGCATTTCTTTCCCAGGAGATGTTGGGGAAGATACTCCCAGTTCAGGGCTGATTTGCCTGTCTCTGCCTCGGAGATTAAACACGAGGAGAGACTGGAATGCTCAGCCCTGCCCTCCAGTCTGCTCCTGCATTGTCTGCAATTACTTTTTAATCTGGAAATTGCCTTTGAAAAGGAACTGGAATTGCTGCACACCGAGGTGCTCTTTGAGACGTGCAAAGTGAAAGCCAAGATTTGCTTTCAAAGAGGAAAAAAAGGAACAAGAACATTATAAACATCTCTAAGCAACTGCTATTAATTTGGGGAACAATTTTGCATAATGGTGCAAGGCCCAGCAGGGGAAAGTAATAATTTAGTGGCAGAAGTAAAAGGGTTTGGTGTCTTTGATGACCCCAAAGATGAGCTTGGGCAAGGCTTTGGGTGTCTCTGAGCAGCCTCATATTCCCAGGCATCCTCCATCTGACCTCAATTGTTGTCCTGGAGTTTGATGCAGGGAGAAAGCCCAACCTGGAGACTCCTGAGACGAAGGATTCGGACACTCAGTTCCCAAATTGTGTCTCAGATTCTATCACGGGAGTGGGTTGGTTTGATATTAAAGGAATAGATCAGGCTGCTGATCCTCTTTCATCCTCTCTGCTGAGTCAAGAAAATAAAATCTGTTCCCCCAAATAATCCATTCCCCAGCACCTTTGAGAGTGGTGGAGTTTGATCAGCTCTGAATGCTTTTGGCAACAAATTTATTTCCTTTATTTTTGTGTCTCTCCCTCTGTTTGAGAGGAATTTGGCAAAATTCTGAGGCAGAAATGGGAATTTCTGCCCTTTTCAGAGCGAGATGCGCCAAAAACTTATGCCCTCCATGCAGAGGCAAAGGGATTTCACAGGGAAGTTCACTGCATCTTTCCTGGTGGTTTTATTCATCTGTGTCATGGTTCCTTAGGATGCAAATATTTCCCGAGTAACCCAGATGACTCAGCTTCTGACCAGGAATCAACCAGGCTCCTAAGATTTGAGGATAAAAGAAACCTCTCCAAGAGGAATGCATACATTACAGGGAGGAAATGAAATCCAGGCAAGAAACACAAACAGAGGGGGAAAAGCAAATCCCCTGCCAGGGGTATTTTGCATATGAGGAATCGTTAGCAATTGGCTGGTAATGAGCTACAAGCACAATTTATGTCTCAGGTCCTCGGGCTCTCTGGGCCAGGGTATAAAACCAGCCTGGTCACAGGAGCTAAAACCACTCCTGCTTTATTCTCCTTGGAGAAAAGGGTAAGTCTTGATCTGCTTCCTATTTTTCTATGTCCTGTATTGTTGTCGGTTTTGTATTTTATTTTTCTGCCGTTCGTCTGTAGCAGTCCAAGGTTTGTGCTCTTTAAAATTGTGGGGGAGGCCTGGAAGCAGCTTTTTCTCCAGGGAGGGACATTCTGTGAAGGGGTGGAGGTTGTTCTCACGCTGACCCTGGATTCAGCCTCGTTTGTCATTTGTGTCACCCAAATCCTTCGGTTCCAAGGGGTTCCAAGTTCTGCCTGGGCATTGCTCAGCAGCTGGGAGTGGATGTGGGGAATCCGTGCAGAGGTTTCGGCTCTCAGAATGGAATCACAAAATACTTGGGGTCAGAAAGGACCTCGGGAAATCTCCCAGTCCTCCCCTGGGATCAGCTGGAGCAGGTGACACAGGAAGGATTCCAGGTGGGTTTGGAACAACTCCAGAGAGGGAGACTTCTGGGCAGGAGGGTCTGAATGTCTCTAGAGGGAAATTCCCTGAACTCCCTTGCTCAGAGCAGCCTGTGCCAGAGCCTCACCGCCCTTGGGAGGAAATTTCTGCTCCTCATTTCTACCTGCTGAAGAATTTTTTATTTTTCCCCTCTCTTTTGAGGAAAAACCTTTCCTTGCTTTCCTGACAGCCTGGTCCTCACTTCTCCACTTATTTCAGAGCTGCGGGAGGAGCGTGGTGGGAAAAGGTCTCTCAGAGCTGCTCAGGAGGAGCTGGAGCTGCCCTTTGTAGTGTGGAGAGCTTTGGGCTGTACTGAAATCTCCTTTCAAGCCCAGACCAACCCTTTACTCCATCCTCCACGTACTCCTTGTGCTCTCCATCACCGTAGCAGCTTATTTACGTGACTAATTACAACTCATTCCTTGTGTTCCCTCCTTCCCTGTGTTCCAGACTCACACCCCACCACAGCCATGTCCTGCTACGACCTCTGTGCCCCCACCTCCTGCGGCCCCACCCCGCTGGCCAACAGCTGCAACGAGCCTTGTGTCCGGCAGTGCCAGGACTCCACCTACGTGATTCAACCCTCTCCCGTGGTGGTCACCTTGCCCGGGCCCATCCTCAGCTCCTTCCCCGAGAACACCACCGTGGGATCCTCGGCGTCCGCGGCTGTCGGGGATGCTCTGAGTGCCGGGGGTGTCCCCATCAATTCGGGCAGCTCCTCGGGGCTTGGGAGCTTGGGATATTCTGGTCTGGGGGGCCTTTATGGGAGGTCCTATCGGCGCTCCAACCGCTGTGGGCCCTGAGGAAACCTTGGGATGGCCGGGAAGGAACAAACAGGAGATGGAAAGCGCGATACGGATGCAGGACTGAGCCCGTGCCCACTCGCTTGCTGACCCCCCGCAGCTTTGCCCTGAGCTCATGGGGCTGCAGGAGCTTGGCATTTCTGATTCGATGGCCTTTCTGTGGTATCAGGGAGGTGAGAAAAATGTCAGCTGGGTGTCCAGCTGTAAAGCACTGCCTTGAAATGGGTGATTAATTTTAATCCATATTCAACCCTTCTGCTTTCTTACGCTGTACATTTTTTTTTTTATTTTTAATTCCACTTCTTGCTCATTAAATAGATGGTGCATCACAATTTGTGCTTCGCTATGTTCGCTATGTTCCTTCTTTCTCTTCCTCTTTGGAGCCTTCTCTGGGAAAAATTTGCCTGTGCATTATTTGTGAGAACCAGGCAGATCTGCGTTTACGATATACCACGCTAATTACTGAGGAGTTAATCACAGATAAATCTAAGCAATGAATAATATCCTTTTTTTTT
>VXAC01006548.1:558158-604170 GCA_013399225.1 Rhipidura dahli | reverse complement strand
CTGAGCTTTCCTCACAAGCTCCCAGCAAAGCTCAGCCTAAATGGAAAAGTATCACCCCTTATTCCCCCTTGGTTCCTGGGGAGAAACAAGCGCCTTTTGGTGCATGCCACCTGAAACCACACGCCAGAGGTGGCTGTTCCTCTTTTGACAGTGCCATCAGGTTGTTCATGTGTGTTTTTTTGGTTGTTGTTTTGTTTTGATTTTTTTTTTTTTTAACCATGCACCGTAAAACTGATCTTTTAAAGATATTTGAAAGGAAGGGAGGAGACAAACAGACATACTTCCTTAGCTATTCATATCTTCCAGATAAAATGTAAAGTCAATAGACCCAAGCCATAGTATTTAACCTCATCCTGTACTTGATTTATTGCAGATGGGAATCAACTAGAAACTGAATCACTTTGAAATTTTTACTACTGACATTAAAATTCCAAGTCTGTATACATACGTCTTGTGGAGATGCTAATACAATTTTAGCTAATTTGGCATGCACTTTGATTTGCTAGCACTTAGAAATTCATGTTAAAGGTAGACAACAAATCTCCTCTAAAATCTTAACTAACTCATGCATTTAAAGATGTGTTAATTTGTCATCTTAAACTCCTAGGAAAACATTTTCAAAACTAATTAGGGTCCAACAGTGTTGAAAATGCAATCAGGAGTTGAGGGACCTCATTTTAGGTAACTTTAAAAAAACCCAAACAAAGTGTAGTTTTTGAATAATACCACATTCAAGTATTTTTACACCTTTTTTAACTTACCAACATTTAACATATGATTTTTTTAAAATCAATTCTAAATTGACCAAAAAGGAGAGTTGTCAACAAATTTAACATCTGTTTAATTTCCCTGATCAAATAAGATTAAGGTACTAATTCTCCTTTTTACTTTTCAGTGGAAACTACCTAAGTAGCAACTTGCCAAAAATGCATAAAGGTGTTTAGCAATTATGTAGTGGGTATTTTTGAAGAGATCAAGGTGCAATCACATGTCCTGTGCTATGGGTATCTCTGATTAGCTTGTCATCTACTCTGAAGAAGATGTAGCCCAACTCTCCTATACTATGTAACAGGCCAGCTGTTAGCTGTCTGTCAAGCACCTAAAGTGGACAAGTAGTCCAGGAGCAAAAATGTCACTCCTTTGATCTGGCAAGGAGCAGCTGCTGATTTATAGAGTAGGACTTTGTTCTTCCGTTCTATTTTACTTTCTTTCCTAAGGCAGAACCACAAAATCCAGCAGAAAAAAAAAAAGTGCCATTCTCTGCAACATCAACAAGCTCTGACAACTGCAACAGGGTTTTTCTTGGCCCTAACAAAGCTCTCAGGCATCTCCTTTGACGCTCACCTTTTTTTTCCTTCGTCTTTTTGCAATGCGGTAGTTATTGTTTAATTCAGCTTCTGTAAATGGAATGGACTGTGGCCAGCAAGCCTGGGGCATAAACACACCTGTATGAAAGAAGCCTTATTGTAGCAACCATCTACAACCAACCTGCACATGCACTACCAGTTTGTGAGTTCAGAAGGAATGTTCCATTTTCCCTGTCAGTAAATTTTGCCTTAAGAAAACTATTTTTTGTACCTACTGTCCTGTCTTGACCACGAAGCTTGTGCACTTTTTCATTGTTATTAAAATCTGAAGGAAAAAAAGTGTGTATTTTTCTACCTGTCAACCAGGGAACATCAGAAAATTGGATCCAAAGAGCCCACTTTTAAAAAAAACACAGCCAAAATATATTTATAGAAACACACTGCTGAAAGTTTGAAAACTAGGATCCTAAAGATGTCTGTTCTGCTTCAGACAGAGTGATGCAGTTGCAAGCACCTCCAGCTTATACTGCTGCAGATTGTCCTCAAAAAAAAGCATCTGGCAGAACAAGAACTCAGTAAGAAATAGCATTTGATGCAACTAACCAGACTGCAACACTGCCAACCCTGAGTCAGTGCTCCATTCGTTGTCTTAGAAGGTGCTGAGCAGATTCCATGAGGTGATCTGTTACTACACAGGCTGTTTAAGTCCTGCTTCACCCATTGGTATAGCAAGACAGTTTTCCTTTATTTCCCTTATGATCTGTTTTCAAGTTTATTAGCTGAAAACCCAAACCTACAGGGCACAATAAAAGGCTGCAGTGTAACACTGCTGAAGAGGAGAGAAGCTGTGTGTTTGACCCTGTTTTTTGTCTACACACGTGCTATGTTCAGATTTCTTTATGCTGTAACTTTAAAAACAGACAAAAAAGGATAACAAACACAAAGATGGGAAGAGGTGAGGGTGGTGGGGGCAACATCATGACTACAAGATCTTTTGCATATATGTTAGCTTGTGGAAATAAATAAGAACTATTACAGCCAGAGCCCTAAGGGAGGCAGGAAAATGATGATGTACAGGATAGTATAAAATGATATATTAAAAACTGTGCTGTCAGTGGAACAATAGAATATTAAGCAAAAGTCCATAATAATTGGCAGATATTTAGCTGTAGACATCTTTCTTTGGTTGGTGGGTACTAAAGTATACGTGAGAGGAAAGAGAACTAGTTAGGCAATTAGAAGTAATGGGCATAAATAATACACTATGTATAAATACATCTCCCCCTTTCCCAAGTTATAGCTCTTACCCAGATACACCCAATAACCTCTCAGTCAGTCATACCTACATGCTGATATCCCTTGTGTTCTGCTCTTTGCACTCTCTGGGTACTGGAGATTCTGCTTATGTAAATCTCTCTGTAGATGCAGATGTTAATGTCTTCCCTTTAATTTTTACAATACTGGTGGCAAGACTTAATCAAACAAGAGGGTCTAGTGTCTTAGTAGTTAAAGATGTGTCAACACCACAGACACCGTGAGACTGCAGCCTGACATTTTATGGAATACATGCTTCACAGTGATGAGCTGGCAGCAGAACAAGTGTGGGACAAGTGTATTAAGTATGCTAAAATGAAGAGGTAAATATACAGATCTCCCCAGTGTCATACTGGTGAAACTTTTGCTAGCTCTCATCCCATCTTGTGTTCTCAGTATTCCACATGAGTCAGGGGGAAATGTTCTAAAAACATTTTTGAGAGTTTGTTACATATGAAAGTGTTTCATGGATCCTTGTGTCTTAGTTGTAAGCCAAACTGGTTTGGAATGGAAAAATTAAAAACCTCTGTGGAGCCATTTCCTCAGCCTATCACTCTGTATCCCAGGCTCTCATATTTTCTGACCTTCATCTCTCCAGGGTTCAGTCTTGCTCCCTCGCCTACCTTGCTGGCACCCCAGAGATAATTGCAAAATACAGCTGGCAAGTCAGTGATAAAGCTTGCTGGTGCTCTGCAAGGGTCCTAGATGGCCAGATATGCTGTGATTGAGGACATGTATGTGAATGTTATACCATTTCTTGTCTCTCTGCCATTTTGAACAAGCTTCTGTCTTCTGAAAGAGCAAGGACTGAAACTGTGAAGGTTTGTTCTTTCTAAAACATTTGAAAGGCTGGGTTCTCCTGATTTCAGTACCCGGCTGGCTTATGGGCAGAGCTGAGCGTTGGAGATGCCTGTGTGCAAGTGCACCACGTGTCAGTTGGTGGCTGTCCCAGCTAAAAAGAGGTCTTTTAATGTATTTTTCTTTCTTCTGTTAAAGTATGGGTAGCTGGAGAAGTTTTTTTTAATGCAGCCATTGACACTTAAATAGCTCATGTGAAAATTAAGGCCTACCACAGAAAGAAACTTGAAATGGTGCATGTATTTATTCAGTCAAAACTGGCTAGTTCTGTAATGTGTTCCACTATCCCATATTTTGCATACAATTGAAATATTTGTCATGATATGAAGCCCAATCTAAATAACCTATCTAATATTTACCTTGCATTCTTTATGAGAGCAGTTTGGAAACTGTGTGTGATCTTACATAATTTTAATAACTGGTTGCTGATGGATTTCAATATTAACTCTGAGTGTTCTGACTGATAGGATGTTGAGACTTAATTTTCAGAATTTCACTAATTGTTCCTACACTGCGTAGGGGTAAAGGCATCTAAGAATATGTGTATAAACCTGCATTTGAGCCCACAAAACTGGTAATGGCAGGGCCATATCCAACAATGTTCATCACCCTGCTCTAGTAAAGCACTCAGATGCATAAGGCAAATTTTCAAAATTATCAAGTTCTGTTATCAAAATCATCATAGGCCCTGTAAAGCTAATCCCAAATGTTCAGTGAATTTCTGAGTTAGAAGGCAGTATTAGCAAATGGGTGTTGACACTAGTGCCTAAATTGTAGCTGATCTTCTCTCAAGGAAATTTCTGTCCCTGATTAGATGTTCCAGGGATCACCAGAAGGTGGACTTAGATACCTAACTAAATCTTCTGGTTAAAAAATAACAAAAACAATCTGTCACTTAACACTGAAAATGCCTAAATTCTTTAGGCATGTAGATTTCTACTTTTTAAGATCCCATCCCATCATCATTTTCGCTGCTGTGTATTTGTGTTTTGTAACAGTCAGTTACTTTCTGCAGTAACTGTGCTCTGAGTTAGACACTTACGTCCATTCAGGATTCCTATGGATCCTTTTAGACAGACAGACATCTTAGGACAAGCCTGATCTTCCTTTTAATAACACAGATAAATATCTCTCCTTTTTAGCTGACACCATAATTATTTGAGTGTTTATCTGGAAAGAAGGAGATCAAGTTTTACCTCCCTGTCCTGCTTGATTTGGAACACAGACATGAGCATGGGTCCATCAGATTCTAAAAGAATATCTGAATCACCCACAGATTCAGTACAACAAACAAAGCCCTTTCAGTCCGTGTTCTGAAGATGTTTCACCTGAATTAAGCAATTTTACAGTCATAATTAACCAACCCTTAACTTTCACACATCTGAAGTTGGAGTCTTAACCAAGAGGCTGTGCAGTCAAGCCCATCTTCTTAATTAATTTTGTTCTACTGACTAGTTGTTACATACACAAAAGAACTGGAAATCAGAAGAACAAGAAAGCCATGGTAGTGAAGAAGAGTAAAGAAGGAGCACTATGTTCAATAGCCCATTGACTGAGAAACTCGGCTCAATTGGAACAGTTAAGACATTGATTTAAATCAAGATGAAGAGAAGACCTGCAAACATATACTCTATTTAACAAGTGAATTTTCTAGCCAATGAGCCACTGAGGATAGCAATCCCTCTACCCCATTTGACTCTTTTGTGGATAGCTTGGTATGGCTGATGTACGATGAGAACTTTGGCTGAGTTTGGCCCTTGGGGAAACACAGGGAGGCAAGGCTGATTTTGTGTTGAAAGTTGTCTCACTGTGGAACAGGTTAATGTCTATTTGTCATTCCATATATATTTGTGTTCCTAGTCCTCTGGCCTGGAGGTCCTTTGTATAATGAAATAACTGTGGACAGAGCAATATCTCACTTCACGGAACTGCTAGGGTTACAGTTCCAGATTTCTCAATTATATCCCATTCTGAGCAGTTGTGTGCATGCTCAGGAGTGGAAAAAAGTACATGTGGACCAAAAGTTCTTAAGCTTCTCAGGACTAGATAGCAACTAGATGATGCTGGAAAATTCAGTGGTGGCAAGTGGTAAGGATAAACTAAAGATTGCAGGGTTTGTGCTTAACATTCATACACAACTCAAATGTGATACATATCTAACAATGAAGAAACATTTAATAAAATATGCTACACAAATCTTTTATTGTGGCTTAATTAGTTCATAAGCCAGTATTATAATAACACTTTCATAAGAAGTTCAAGCCAAGTTTTACAGCATTTTTAACCAACCTTTGAAAGAAACGTAAAATTTGAGTTCAATAGAAATATTACGTAAAACAAAAAAAAAGCCAGTTAAAAGAGAAAAAAATGTACCAAATTCACAGGCAGCATCTTCAAACAAAGTAGTTCAGCATCATACTTTTGTGCATAAGAATTTAAAAATTATTTTGATAAGAAATTAACTGTAAATGGAACAAAAGCAATGTTCTTATCTTAATACATTGTCCAAAATGAAGAAAATTTTGGAAGATAAATCAGTTAGTTAGAAGAGGGAAATTTATTCTTTGTTTTTGGCTTGGAATTATTAAAATTGTCAATTATTTACTTTCTTAGGAATAATAAAATCTTAAATTTGATAGTGAAAATCTTGTAGCATCTAACTATTTTGGCAATCAAATATGCCTTTCTACCTGCAAACTTGTAAACTTGCATCCATATAAAACAGAATAATAAAAGCTACAAATGCAGACACCCCTTCAGATTGACTAGTAAAGGAGAATTCAGCTTCCATTTATTTTTCTTGGTTCTTCTCCAGTTGTTATAATCAGTCTTTCCAGTGTGATTATATTATGATCCACAAAATTTTCAGCATCACTGTAATCATAACAGCTATGCTTTATATCTTTATAAATCACATGAAGTTTAGCAGACCCTAGTAATGCCACATCTGTTTTAATCTTAGTAAATTCTAGCCTAAAACAGCATAGCCTGTGGTGTCTCACCTGAATTCTCAGAGACATTTCAGGAAATGCATTAGCTCTATCAGTCAGTGAAAAAAATAAAAACAAATATACTGGTCAATAGCAAAAGAAAAATTTAGCACTCTAAAAGGGTTTTGACAGAAGCCTGAGTTGAAAAATCCAGCTGTATTTTATGTATGTCCCTTAACCACCAATCAGTTTTGCTGAGATGAGTGGTCCAGTTAGCTGCCTAATTTTTGATGCCTGATAACATGTGTTCCCAGTAAAAAAAAAAAAAAGTTATCTAGATGACCTGTATTCCTTTAGTTCAAGAAACTAGGGTCTGTAAAAAAACAAATAATGTGAAAACATAATAATGTGAAATTCCACAAATTTCACAGTTCCGTGTACCTGATTGCTAGGACAAACCTGATCCAAAGATGTGCAGCTAAGATGGGTGACTTCATTTTCAAGTGTAGTAAGATAAAAAATTGGAAAGGGGAAATCTTTTTGGGCATGTTTTGCATCCAGACCAAAACCCCCCATTTAATCCTTCTGCCAGATTTATTCCAAGTGCTACCAAGATCATGCTCTGTTTTTTTCCAATATAGCACAAACCTATAATAACTGCTTAAGCATGCCATACAGTATTAATCTTCCTCATGAATGCTGTCCCAAACCAGTTTCCATGGAGAGAAATTAAGAGGTATGTACAGGCAAAGGAGAAAATATATGGCTAGCCAATGATACAGAAAGGCTCTTTAGATACAGAAAGGCTCTTTAGATGGGAGCTATGGTAGAAAGGAAGTATTTTTCAACAGAGATTGCTGAACTGAGGGGAGGACAGCACTAGATAAAGTGAGAAGTGAGGAGAATGCGGGGTGGGGGCTGGGGAAGAGACTCCTATGTTGAAGTAGATTTTCAACATTTTTTAAAAGAAGACAATTTTGAAATGGATCCAGAAAAGGATGGAGGAAGGTTGTTGAAGTGCCTAAAGTAGGGGGTGATTTTTTTTGATGTATATGTGAAGCACCAGCATTTGATACATTAAGGGGGGATGAAGAACTGGGACAGAGTCCTGGGAGAAGGGGACTACAATTTTCAAGGTGGGAAGAGATGAAGGCAGAAGAAGAATAGACATATTGTTGAATTGGAAATAGGAAGAGGGGTGGACACTGGAGGTGTGAGAAAAAGAACACTAGGAACACTAGGAAATGCATGTGTGTTTGGGACAGTGCGAATAAATGTGTGAGGAGTATCAAGAACTAAAACTCACATTTAAGAATGTCTGAGAGAGCAGTGTTACTCTGGGTTCACTGTCAGTTTTGTTTGCCAGGTTATAAATCCAAATATAAAATGATACTAAAACATGAACTTCATTAGACAATACTCTGTTTATTGTAATAGTTTGTTAGCCAAGCAATCTGCAGTAGCTGCAGCTGTGGCTTGTTCATCTCATCAGTAATTTTAATTCTAACAGTCATTAGTGTGAAGCTTTCCACAGTATTTTAAAGTGACACTTTCCTCCCAGTTCTTGAGCTCTGTTTTGTTTGAATGGACTCTGTATCCTTTGACATCTAAATAATTTGCCCTGAGAATCATCACAACACAGCTACACTTTGGAACAGAAGATGTGAATATGGTTCTGATAAAACTCTGCAATATTTGTTATAAAAAAAACCCCAAACAAACCACAAACACGAAATGTAGCTTTGAACAGTTTATGATTATCTATATTTGGCATCCTTCTCCATAATATAGTCCAAAGAACCAAGTCCTGAAACAGTGTGCACCTCTGTGAGGGGATGGCGTCTACATGCCACTAGTTGTTTAATCCTCTCTATTTGTTGTGTGTGAAGCACGAAGTAGGCTATTACTTACGACTGCTTTAAAAGGTGCCTGCCTGCCCTATGACTTTCCAAAAGACCTCAGAATGAGGTTAGCATGATAAGGAGCTTGATTTCTCCAAGCAACAGTTATTCAGACCGATGTCACCTATTCATTTACTGGAGACCATACAAAAAATATGAAAATAAGAAAAAAAGACTCAACAGTTGGACTTAAGTCTGAAAGCACAGCTACACTATCATTCACTATCACTACAACCAAGTGCATAAAACCTGAGCTCAATGTTGGCCTACTTAAAATTACTTAAAATTTTGCTGTGAAAGAACAGCAAAGTAATTTATAAAATGATGGGGTAAAAGTAAGAGAAGCCCCATTAAAAGCTTTTTCTTTTCTTTAAATGAGAGTGATGTACAGAGTAGGGCTGTTTGAATTTGAACCATTTACTACCTTTGTACGTTTGTCTTCCTTAACTTCTGTTAACTGATTATATTTCCCTTAGAAGTAATTGTGCATTGATAGACAATTGTATCATTGTGACTGCTTATTGGGGAAAAGTATTACATCAAAACACTTAAGATAGATAAAACCAGATGGATGTATCTGTCTGTCCATCAATCTCTGTACTCAGGAAGGCTTTGGGTATTTTTAGAGAATTAAAATCAGTTGCAAACAAAAGGGGCATTTTAGAGAAGCAAAATACACTTAATTAAAAAGATGTCAAAATTACTTTATTGTCAACATCCACAATATCTGTGACACAGTGATGTTGTATAACTTGAATACTTTTTCTCAGAACCATAATGAGAAGCTATTAGAAAAAGCAGGGACTTAGTATCCCCACAGAGTTATCTTCTAAATTATTTATACTTGCAACACTTTCACATAATGGCAGTTTTAAATTCAAGCAAACAAAGCAAACCACACAATTAAGAGAGGGGAAGAGAATTGTACAGAAACCTTTTCTGAATATGTATAGTTAGAAAGGCGAGTCAAACAAACTAATCAGATTTTTTTTTCCTACTCAGATTCTCATGAGATTTGCAGCATCAAAGCTTTCTGAGGTTATGTCACCTTGATAAAGGATTGAACAGCCCTGTATCTGTTTTATGTCTCACATCTAAAATGTAAAGGAATGCAACTTTATTTGTCTGGTGCAAGTTTGCTTATTGTCTTTGAAATTCCACAGCAGACTCTCCACAAAAAGCTTAGCTATCAGAAGGGTGCTAATAACACCAGAGCCTTGTGTTCTGTTATGTTCATCCCCTAGGTTATGGTGCTAGGTTTGCACAGGAGTTGGGGGGGAGCAGCAGGGGAGGATTGTTAGTTTTATATAAACTTAGCATTATGAATTACTGATTCTGCTTTCCACACATGCTTTATTAATACACAGTGTAATGATTAACACTTCAGGAGTCAATGGTTTTCAGAAAAATTGAGGTGGGATGCCTTTTTTTTAAAAAAAACCTCTTCAGCCAAACTCAAGTCTGCCCAGTGCAGAGATAATTTAAGTTAAATTGAAGAGAAAATAGCTCAGACTGAAGACACTAATGGTCTCCTTCTGGTCTTAAAACTGTTTGCATTTATGAACATATAAAGATCATCCTGTTCACTTTTCATTAACCAATCTATGAAGTTTTGTCTTAACCATCAAAACAAATTCCAGCTGAAATCACTTTCTTATTAGGTTACTGAGCAGCTACATTTGCTTACTTTAAAAACAAATTTCTACCCCACGAAAAGGAAAAACCCAGCATGTTTTTCCCCTCTGTAATAGAAGTACATAGCTAAATACTCTCAGCTTTTTGTCAGTCATAATAGAAGCAGATTTTAAAAGTACCCAGTTATTCTGAGTGCCTCTTTTTCTGGACATTTGGTTTAAGGTACCCAAAATAAACACACAATGAAAATGCTGGCCTTCTTTTTAAGCAAAACGACCCTTACATGTACTAAAAATGTTATTTGCTTTATGTTACTTCAGTTGCACAACAGCCCCCTCATTGATTACCGTCGAGTTACATTAGTTTAAAATTGTAACTGAGTAGTGGATCAGGTCCTATAGTCAGACATATGTTTTCTACTACATAATGGCTACTTATATATTTATGAATTTTAAAATGCTTTTCAATTCAATTATCATTGTTACTGTGTGCAGGAAGTAAAGAAGTAAATTGCAACCAAGCTTTCAGGGGTTTATTCCCTCATGAAGTACTTGTATTTCAAGTGTCAGGGGAGGGCAACTGTATAGTGCCCTCTACATAATAAATGATTCTGTTGAATATTCTTAATGTTTTTGTGTTCATGGTTTTAGGGACAAAACTATTACCTGTTGGAATTTACATGCTATGTAAAATATAGTAAAGGGTACTATGCTATCATGTCTTTAACCAAGCTGCACAGAAAGTTTCAAGGAGGTTCAAAACAATTGGTACTCAGATCTATTCTGTTCTGATCACCCCTAGAAACAGCAAGTACTCACAAAGTGATAAACAGCTTTCAGGCAAATGCATAACTCCAGTGTCAATTGGAGTTATGTGCAGACACTCAGAGCAGAAATAGTATATAGCTCTCCATTCCTGAACATGACAGTCATAATAAACCTTAACCTCAACTTTCCCTGCTTTCCTCAACCACAGCTAAAAATGCTACACACATTTATACCATCTAATGAACCAGACATTAAAAGGAAACCACGGATCTATACCTGTAGATTATCAGGAAGAGAAGTGTGAAGTGAATACTTGCTCATTACAGTATCATGGTAGTTACAAAAAGGAAAGACCTAATAAATCACTGTTGTCATCCTTCAGCAAGACTAGGGGATACCATTGGAGGTCCAAGCAGCTACTAAAATAACTGCTAGTAAAGTGGATAGTGCAAACATATAATGTAAAATGCTTGGGGACAGAAACTCAGAATCACTGTGGTGAACCTGGAAAGGAATGATGGATGTTTGTTTTACTCTTCTTTGATGGCAGTACACAGGAAGGAGACACTATGGAGTGAAGTAGGACTTTGAGTCTGAGTGAACTGTGTCTGGTTTCTGAGTCTGTTACCTGTTCCCTTTCTTAATGCATATAAACCAATTAATAGTAGATGATGACCGATTATGAAAAGACGGGAGAGGTATAAGACTTGCTCTTTAGAAGCAAGTAAATAAAGAAAGAGTAGGAGTGAGTGGAGTTTAGAACTGACTCTTTTTCCACCCACACCTCCTTGAAGCCAGGGAAACATCCAGCACTGAAATGATCAAAACCAACAGCAGATAGTGGTCAGTAATGAATATATATCACCATAATGAGCAAACACAACAAAACTCTGTTATTCTTATGCCTCAGAGACATATTTCATGCTACTCCTAGTTTCACTAATAACCAAGCCCCTACTCTACCTGATGCTCTGTTTCCTGTTGGTTAATAATAATAATTATTTCTTCCCTGCCTTACCTCTCATTTTCCTTATTTTGCTATGATACATTTTATATTGTTTTTGAGACAATTTGACAATAAAGGACACAAAATTATCTAGATACTAGTAAATCCATTTCTTTGCACTGCACAGGATTTACCTTCCTCTGATTGAAATTCTGCTGATGGCTGAGGGCCTGATTGCACTAGCTGCAATTACTAGAGTCTGGTTTACAATTTGTTCTGTAACTGTTATTCACAAGTAACTTTCCAAAAGTCTTTTTAAGATTATTTTTTTTATGTGGATAATTAGACTGATATTTAAGAATTCTAATCTCATATAAATGCTCAATCAAAACACATATTTTACTGTGAGCTAAAAATGTCTAGATTTCAGTTTTGATTCTCAAAAGAATGTTATTGTTCCTGCAGGATGTGAAATGGAACATAAAAGAGCACTTTACCTCACCATTTGAATTGGATAATTTTTTCTCCTCTTTTTACTTTAATTTTGGATGTTTAATTGATTATTGTTGTCTAGAGTTTTTTTTCCTTGATATCTTTATCTTCTTCTCCTGTAAATGTGGGTTTAGTGCTTTTAAAAAAAATCTGCAAAAAGAATATTGTCCTCATTTTGTGCTTTTTATTTTGTATATTTAATTTCTAAATAAAATATAGACATTTTCAATTTCATTATCTATCCTAAGGGATTACCAAAGAGCATACCAACTAATTCTGACTGTACAATGAGTATTCCAAGATGCACCAAATAATCTTTTTTTTTACAATCCACAAAACAAATGCTGGTAATTGACTTTTGGCAAGTATTGATAGGAACTGGGCTAAAACTTAGAGCCGAAATTACAAATATTTTGGTGTATGAAATACTTTCTTATCCGTAAGATAAACCTTTTACTGAGTGGTAGATGGACAAATTACAATGTCCTCATGAAACTCTAGGTTAATGCCTCCCTCAGAAAGAGGGGAGGAAAGAATAGGGTTTAAAAAAGCACAATAAATAATCTTTTACCTTTGCAGACAGTAAAAAGAAATGCAATTCAGCAATCAAAGAGAAGAGGAGAAAAATGACCACTGGAAGTGGGAGGGCAGAATGTACAGATACAGAAGGAATTTACTTCTACAGTGTGCACAGAAAAGTCAGACACCTGAAATGACTGGTTCTTGTTCAAATACATTTGTGGGCAAACCCACATTTTGTGTTGAGGAAGCACAACTTAAACCAGAATATGGTAGAATGTGGTGTCTCCACTATCATGTTTCAATATGAGTTATTAGAGACCTTGGTTTTAAAAGGAGAAGAGTGTTGATATAGACTTCAGAAATTGTGGCGGCAGGAAGAACAAGTATTTGTGCTTATGATGAGGAGATGTGTAAGCTTCTCTGCATTTTGTTTCACTTCAGCTCTATTTAGTTTTAATCCAAGCCTATTTTAATGGATTTCTTTTAGATACATTTCCTATTAAGCAGATAAACTTGAGATTCTTTGTAATGTGGCTTATTTGAAAAGAGATGGTATCATCTGTGTGATGAAGTGAACACCATGGACAGGGATAGCAAAGTCAATTCATTTTGGCTTCCAGTGAAAGGAACAAAGGCCAACAAAAGAACAAGAGATGGAAGTGTGCTGAAGTGGCACTTGAGGACATGGTTTAGTGGTGAACATGGAGGTGGTGCTAGGCTGACAGTTGGACTTGGTCATCTTAGAGATCTTTTCCAACCTTAACAATTTTATGATTCTATGACTGTGAGTGTCAGGATCCAGCAGTTTTCAGGGACCTAGTTCTAGGCCATCACAGGAATGATAAGTCTGCTTTTCCCTGGTTTTGCACTATGTAAAGTCTCTCAGTGACAACAAAGTTTCTCTTCATTTACTTTAGGACAAGCAGGAGTGTCATCGGATCAGAACCTCCCACAATTTTATATCATATGGGTCCCTTCCGACTCAGAATATTCTATGATTCTATACTTTACAGTATTGAAATTGCAGGCACAGTTACTGCTGGACCTTGGAGGAAGGTACTAGTAATAAACATAATGCATCCTTTTTCTTCTTCCTTTAAATAAAATTCATGTATTTGGAGATAATAAATAAACAAATTGATTAAAATAGTCATTGCTTCATTGCCAGGTCATTTTTTCTTAATCTTGAGATTCATAGTGGAAGTGAGGCATGCATGCCAGAGCACCTTCGAATTTATCTGACACTGATATTTTTTGCTTATTTTACAGTGGCTGGGGTCAAGAATCTTTATGTCATTTTCTAAGCATGCAAGTGTAAGCAAAGAGTACTGTGTTTCCACTGCAATTCCATGTTAGAGGTAGCTAGCATGCCCTTAAATGACTGTTTCTTGGAAGTAAGTTACTGTGCAAAGTCAGGGTCAGAGTAGACTATTATGGAGCAAGCATCAAGAACACATGGAGAGGGGCATTGCTGGAGAGGAGTCTGTGGGGATAATTCCCTGCTGTATTGTCTCCACGGTGGTGTCTCCTGTGTTACTACTGCACGTTGTTCCTTTAAAGTCACCACATACAGCAGAAACAACTCATACACCCCAAAGTTGCTGGAGATTCATAGAATCTGTGTCCTGAGCTCAAGATAAAACACCTGTATCATGTACATGTTTCGTAGTGTGGCTTACAGGTACTTCTCTGTGATTTCATGTACTGGTGAACAGTCCTGAAGACTATTTACATTGGTGAAGAGAGTTCAGGGCTCTGTGGTGGTACAGGTGTTACTGTATCTTGAGTCATGTGCTATTTACCTCCATGTCATGCCACATGAAAAAAGGGAAAAGATAGACACAAACCGCTGCAGTACTTTGCAGGAAACTGCCATGTGTCTATGTGTTGTCCTGCGAAGGCTTTTTGAGTAAGTTATTTCAAATGCTATTTGAGGACTGATTCAAAATTCAGAATTGAAATCTCTGGAAAAACTGCAGCTCACCTCAACAGACTTCAAAACAGGAACATGGACAATCAGAAGGAGAGACTAAAGGAATAAAAAACTACTTTGAAAATGTGATCGTGATCTGCCAGCCCCCAATCACTGCCTCACTTACGTTACCTACACAGGGATTGAGTGTGACTTTCTGGGGAAGTCAGAGAATGAAGCAGCAAAATGCATTTATATTTAGAAGAAAAATATTTTTAACAAAATAGATTTATGTTATGTTAATGCTTTTCCATCTAATATATTTTAATGTGATTTTTAAATTCATTTTTATCTTATGCTATAATATGTTGTCACATAACACGAAACTATGTTAGTATGATATTCTAAGAACCAGCTTTTGAAGTTTTTCACCAGCTTGAATTTGTTGCTTCAGTGTTTAATTACTGTTTGAACACCTCTGTGGAAGCACACAGCTCCATCTTAGGGCTACATTCTGGTATCTGTACGCTTTTCACATGGTGAATCCACTTCCTGATTTCACTGCTAATACTTAATGTCAGAAAGGCTGTGCAGACGATTATAATATTGTCAGGAGATTGAATAATTTAGGGGACAGATTTCCAAAGCTACCCATATACATAAAACAGATATGTGCATTGTATTTATAACAGTATGTGAGGGTTTTGAAGTTGACCCAGTACTACATGGTTGTGGTTCACAGTGAGCTTTGAGTCTCAGCTGGAGCTTCTAGGAGATGCCTTATTATGACTAATAAGTCTACAGATGAGGTGTCCTGGACTAGTTCTCCAAAAGAGGAAAACCAGAAATTTCTGAGTAGAGTTCTAGGAAATACTTGCAGTAGGTGAAATCAAATAAAATCACTGTAATGCTGGATTTCAGCAGAAAACATGCACCTCAGCCAAGGATCACAGAGTGACTTCGGACTCATCTTTAAATTTGCTTTACTATCATATCATATTTCAAATCTAAAGGAATTGTTGTAGTCAAACTAATACTCAAACCACGGCACTGTTTCTGGGTTTGTCTGTGATTTTTGGAGAGAAAAAAAAAAATTAAGTGGGAATTTTGGCATATACAAATAAACAAAGTCATGGGGCTGAGGAATAAAGTTCTTCCTCAGAAATGCTTTTATGCAAACATGACCCTCCAGAACCTCAATGAGCCAAAGACTGTTGGGACTTGCTCTCCCTGATTTAGCAGTTTACTTAAGCGTGTGCCTGTCTATAAGCATATGGATAACTTCATTAACATGACTGAGAGTTAGGCAGGTGCTATGACAGCCTAATGGAGTTAGGCCTTGTCTGAAGAATGAGTTCTGAGTGTTTGTTCTTGAATAAGTCAGCCAACAGTCATCTCAGCTTTTGCTGAGCAGACTATTTTGTCCTTTGTATCAGTGGCCTTTGACTAAACTTAACAATACAATACTCAGCAAGAGTGAAAACTTTTGGTTCTATATCAAATTATTTTAGCTCATTATAATTAAGGCCATAGACATCAATCATGATTTTATAAAAAAAAAATGCTAAACTAATGATTCACTTCAGGAAAAATACCCAAGGCATCTGTGAGTGAGATGGCATCTACTTTTCATCTGTTAAGAGAGTAAAGTCTGAGAAATGAGGGATTAAGAAAAAGGCTAATGATATAGGAAGCAACTGAGAAAGGGTCTTATCTTGAATCAAATGTCTGGCTCTTTCCTGAGTGCACTTCCCAGATCTGAGTAGCAAGAACTTCAAGGGATCGGCAGTACTCCATCTCTCCCTCCAGAAAGCAATGTTGTTCTGTGTAGAAGTGAACTCTAATGTGCCTTCATTTCTCTCCTCCTTTTATATCTCTGACTGACTAAACTACTGAGTTTCAGTAGGCACTGAAAAGTTAAAGTTGAGAGAAAGAGAGGCATCCTGGAAAACATATATGGGCAGACCTCACCACATTCAAGACCTTCACAAAAGAGTACAGTGTTAAGGAAGTTGCACATGGTTTTAAAGTTAATAGAAAAATCCTGATTTATTTTCCAATATAAAACCCAGAAATATTCTCAGTGTCTTCCAAAGCAGTTACTGGCTGCTTTACAGGACACTCTACCCATCAACATATAATATATTCATTTTTGAGATACAGCGTTGCTTTTAAAATGTAGGTTTTGTTTTCCTTCGGTTTGTTCCCTCCATGTAAAATGGCATATTCTTCCTACACAGGGAAAGTAGTCTTTATTAAACTTGCAGGTTTACAAATGAACAAGGCCAGACAATGTAAAGAGCTGTAGAAACTTTTTTGGGGGTTGATTTATGTTGAAACAAGCAAGTGAAATACAGCATATTTTATATTGTCTGATAAAGGATGGTTTATAAAAAGCCCTTCAAAATGCAGTGCTTTGGAAACCACAATGAAAAATGAATTTTTGATAAGTCTTGCCTCAGTGATAGTCTTGGCCAAGAAGAGACTTCTACTATGCAAGTGCAATATAGGATTTTGACTTGAGAAACTTTGTATGGACTGTGTTTTACGTCAGTCATTGAATTTAGGTAAGGAATCCAGAAGAAAAAGAAAGAAGAGATAGAATCAGTAGATATCAAAGAATTATTGCAATCTATTTAAGGCAAGAAGCACATTCTGGACTATAATTTTCCTGATTACACAGAAATGCCCCACTCTGATGATCCAAATTTTTTAATCCCTTTCTGCTTTCACTGGTATTTTTGAAGATGAAACATAGTAAATCTTCTAATTCCTCCCAGTGCTCAGTTTCTCCTGGAAATTGCTCTTTTATCATTGGTATCATTGAACTAATGAGTTCACCATTCCAGCCTTATTCTCCAAATAAGAAAAAAAAAAAGGAAGACAGCTTCTTTCAGAGAGGTGTAGAAAGGCCTATCATTCTGGATTATTCACTTTTGTATACCAGTCAGTAGACATGGCTGTCTCAGAAAATTCTAGCTTGGGAAGATTTTTGCCAAGCCAGCATTTCTGATTCTGCATTGACCTGCATCTTGGATATATACATCATTTAATACAAAGCCAGTGTGAGACAGTCTTAATGGGTATTGTAGGGTTTTGCATGCATTGAGTGTGGAGTTGATCACATAAGGTGCAAAACATTGACAAATCAGCTTTAGTCAAATTTTTTGAGCCGAAAAGTTTTATCAGAGCATGTGGTCTTTAGGGATCTTATGTTCTTCAAGCATTTATATTCTTCCTCTTCACTTATTTTTGATGATAAGTGGTAAGAAAAGCTAATTATACCATTACTGTTCCATTGGGCCAGGTTTCACTGGATTTAAATCACTTTGGTTTAGTTATGCTGATTACTATTATAATGTTAATTTTCGCATTCTCACTGCCCTAGAAAGCACCTATCATAGCACTGCACTCCCAGGGTACCTCAGTTTGGGCACCTGTAAATGCTCAATTGCCAGTAAGGGAATTGAGGCTACACAGAAAGTGCACTTGTTGCCAAATGGAAAGGACAACTTCTTAAGAACATATGGATATCATGTTCCCTTACACCTCAACCCAGACCAAAGTATGGGTTAGCTAACAGTTTAGGAAACCAAATTAACAGATTTCCTTATTTGTGTAACGTTTCTCCACCAGAAGAACACCTTGAATTCAGTGTGAGCATTTTTCAAACTTTTGAAAGTTCACTTGCTGCAGTAGCCTTTAACTTCACTTCAGAGAAGTGAAAGTGTGTTTGCCACCTTTTTGTGAACTCTCCAGAAGAATAATTGTCAGTGTAATAAGCATAAGCCTTGCTACCTGACAGGAACTTGTGGCAAGACCAGCAGCAGTGATCAGCTAAAAATGTTCAAATTGTGCAGATCTGTGTTTATGCCAAGGATTAATTTGGCCATTAAGTTTGGATTGTATCTGGGTTTTAAAAATTCAGTAGAGCTGTGTTGCTTTGAAGCCAGGGCCTTAGATTTGGGCTGACCTTTCCTATTCTACCTCAAAAACATAAGTAACTGAAGCAATTTAATACCATAACTAGTATTTTAACAGCCACAAGGGCCTAGTAAAGGCGTGGTATTTTCTCCCCAGTTTTCAAATCATCTGTCTTTCTCTACAGTTTACAAAATTGCAGTTGCTCTGACATCTTCTGAAATGTAAGCAGGGTTGTTGGTTTTTGTAGGGTTTTTTAAATTTGTTTGTTTGTTTTTACCAATAGATCTTTTAGAAAAGAAAAGCCTTAATGTTACATAGAATTACAGTTCTTAAATAACAAATAATACTGTATAAACCTCTCTTCCTACGTGTTTTCCTTAGAAGTCTGTGGGAGAAGAGGGAAATGCAAGAATTCAATGAAACATAAGCAGCAAGTAAACCGTTCTATCCTCTCCAATTACACAAAAATAGGAAGGGAGCATCATTTTCAAAGGAACAAATGTTACACAAGACATGCCCTTTAAATCCTTTTTAAGGCTCCGTGACCTGTAAAACTATCTGCAATATCAGCAACAGAAAGCCTTGCACAGAACAAATGCTTATGTTTTATGTGTACTGTATTTGCTAATCATTAGTTCATAAGCAAGAGCAGATATACAGTGTGCTATAAATAATGGCGGGAATGTAAAAGTGAATTGATCTGTCTGGCTATCTAGTAATACTGCTGGCAGAGAACCAGTTTTGAATGGCTGCCAACTACCATAGACCCAGCCAGGGATTTGTCTAGGGGTCTTGCCCTGTCAGGCAGAAAACAGTCTTAAGCTGAGCTCCCAGAACTGTGAGCACCGCCTACTGCTCAACAATGAGCATTTCCTGCAGCGTCCCCTTTACCCACTTAGTTAAATAGCAGAAAACATGCACGAGTTACCAAGCTATGAAACCAAGCATCTAAAAATATTAATCACTGGATAGAGAGGTCAGCGTGCTTGTGAACTGAAGTGAAATACATTGTTCAAATTGACTACACACACGGAGAGTGAGAAACTGGGAGCGAGATCCACACAGGCACGCAGACACGCACAAATATGCTAAATTTATTCTGTTGCCAGAGCCCTTAAAGCATTCCACAAATGTATGGTAGCTACTGTGCCGAAATCCTCATGGGTGAGGTAGCAAACAGGCAAAAGAACGGAAGCATTTATAGTGATCTAGATATTTTTAAGAGGATAATTATGCTAAATAATGTGATTGTAATAGAAACAAATGGGGTGGGGCTTTATTACAGGAAAGAAAGGAGGTGGCTCAGAAGCAAGTCCTGACAGCAAAATTATTTCCCCATCTCTAGTGCAAATGGAGCAAAATGGTGGGCTAATTTTCCTCTCTTCCTTTAAGTCAGTCATGCTGATCCACTTATTGCATTGCTTGAACTAGTTTTCCCTGTGTATAAACATGGAAAGACAGCTCAGGCAGCAAACTTACCTCGGGATGCCTTGCAGGGATTCAGTAATGTGCCTGCTTGGCACTGTTTCTTGTATCCCTCAAGGCTCTCTCCCAATCTCTTTGTAAGATCAGCCCTGGCTCAAAAAAAAAAAAAAAAAAAAAAAAAAAAAAAAAGAAAAAAAAAGGAGAGAGAAAGAGAGAAGACGAAGAAGAGGAAGAAAAAAAAGGAGTCCCATCAAATGATACAGTTCAGCTTCATGTAATTCCTTTTCTAGGTGTTTCTGATTCACTGTTTGGTACAGAATCAGAGTGTGTCCATTCGTGTGTGTATGTGAGCGCATGTGTGCAGGCACACTGATTATGTCTGTTCAGTATTTATATTCCTATATAAACCTATATATTACCTTTGCTTACAAAGGGAGGACAAGTTGCTAATTAAGTACAGGTAAATTGAATTTCTTCAAAGTGACGCTTATAGATCAGAGACCACAGGACTTGGGCTGCTGCTTTGGTTTTGAATTTGGTATTGCTTTATTCAATTTTATAAATACCAACCAAATTCAAACAAAACTGATTTAGATTTCACCTCATCACTTAAAATATATTTTGTAGAGTACAGCCTGTGCAGTAATCCTCTGCTATACTTTAATTTGGTTTTAATTTTATAGGCCCTGTTTTAACTGCATATTTCCAGACCTTTATTTCTCTCACAGCTCTTAGCAAAATGGTAGCTCATAAACACAAGCTCTGCTGTATAGACTTTGCATTTCATCCCAAAGTATTTCCTTTTTTATAGCCATGGTCTTTCCATCTTAGTGCTCTGAGCTTGGGTCACAAATCTCACTGCTATTCCAGTGTGTGACATCTTCGCTCGTTTGCCGCTGCTCATTAACAAACAATACTGCTGTGAAATTGGTTTAATGACAAAGTAATAAAATTGCTATTCTGCTCACAGATTGCCTGAGGCACTTTGAGCTCCTACAAGGCTTACTGTGGGTGCCAAGATACATTAAGCTGCTTATTCGTAAAAACTGCATCATCCGTTTTTTTCACAGGTTTTTTCTTTCCCTATCTAGCCCCTGCTTCTTTTTATCTTCAAATAAAAAGATATATTTGCTTACGTTCTTCCATGCTGTCAAGTTTTTACTTTCATGCATATTTCTGTAAAATGAAAGTGTATTTCATTTCATTTTTCTTTTTAAAAGGTCATGCTGTCCCTATTGCAAGGTTGTTCCTGGACTCCAAACCCTTTGCAATGCAACGTTAAGGGAGACTTATTTTAATATACCGTATTATGTAATTGGGATACTAGATGGAGTTAGTCCTATTTTAGGCATAGCTGGATAAGAGAACTACTTATAGAATGAGTTTCCTTTTTTAAAGAACTGATTCATGCAATGCAACTATTTTCTGTCAAGGTTTTAAGGCAAAAGCATTTTTTCTGGTTTCTGTTTTAAACGTGCAAATAATTATATCATACCTAGTTACTTTTCATACTGAAATTCTACAAATACTAAAATATGCCAGAGTAATGGCAACCAAAAAGCTTTGAGAAGCATGTGGTTTTCATAAATAACTGCATGTTTTAGGAAGTCTTCCTTTTCTTTTTCTTTACACCCCCTTTTCTTTTTTCATTTTTGTGAGGCCCGTGTGGACCCAGAGATTTCCTGCTGGCAGACAAAGGTAAAACAACCCAGTTGATCTCTGACAGGTGGACAGGTCCTGATAGTTATAGTCAGGCATCTTAACACTACCAAAACAGTGTAAACAAACAGTCCTAATTAATACTACTTTCACATTTTAAACAAGCATGCTAAACATTTATATTTATCAGTTTTCATTCAGGGAATGATTGTAATCTCTAAATGCTTCATTGCACTTACATGTGTACATTTGCACACACCTATATAAAGTACTTTTTAGGGAAAACAATGGAAAAAAACCCCATGTCTTATTTCCACTTCAATAACAAGTAATTTGACCTGCTGAGTAGCTTAGGAAATGTGGTTTGGGTATCTGTGATGGTTAGCTAGCAGTGGAAAAACTGGTTCAGAAACAATAAGACCTGGTCTGAACATGAATCTCACACACACACCCCGCCGCCCCCCTTCTCTGCTTCAAACCTCAGACTGATCCTCCTTTCAAATATCTTGTGCTTCAGGGCTTCCCCAGGTCAGATTCATTGCAGAATGTGTCTGACCTGAGGAAGCCTCAGAGCATGAGATTTGAATGCAGCAGGCTGATGCAAGCCCAGGAGAGACTCCCAGCCTAGTGAGCACCCCTCGGTGGGATTATCCAAGGTAGGAAGGCCTGCTGGAGGTCAGGAAAGGATTTAAGCACGCACAGAGGAAAGTGAGGGATAATGGGAGTCACTACGGCTGAGTTGGGCTGCTGACTCTGCTCAGAGGTGGTCATGAAATACGTTGGGAGATCAGGGAAGAAAAGGGAAATAAAATGGAGGAAAGAGGAAACTGTGAGTCAGAGGAAAAGGATAAGCTGATGTTTAAGAGAATTTAACTGGCTGCTGAGAGGTAGACAGGACCTCCAGAAGTGCGGGAATGGAAAACCTGTGAAAGGCTGGCAATTACCCTCTGGGTTGAGGAAGAGTTAATGAGGTTAAAACCCATATATCACAGAAGCAGATCCTTTTGGTGCCTTCTATAAGCATTTTCTGCTTCCCTATGACCTTTTTCTGTGCCCAGTAAAAGGAGTGTGGAAAGCACGCTAAAACTGATTATGGCCCCATGATCTCCAGGTCAGGTCTTTTTTTCTCCACACTGGGTTTAAAGCTTCCTGCTGCCTGTTCTGAATTCTGCTATCTAATCTTCACTTCCAACAAGTGACCTACAAACTTTGTGTAGCCCAAGCATGCGGGTGCGGCAGCTGTGGGTCTTAGAGTCACTGACTCTCTGCTTACAGGGGATTTCCCCACTCCAGAGAAAGCTGGCAGTTCATGCTCCTTTTGTGCTGCTTGAGAGTTACAAAGGTGCTCATCATCTTGGTCATGGAAATCAATGGGAGCTAAGCCCTAAGCAGGAGTTAGGAGCACACATGTGGAGATCAGAGCTTTCGTATTCCAACCAGGAGAAAACCTACAACGCATCCACTGGAAATACTAATGCAAGATTAATTAAGCTTCTGCTTAATTCTTCTGCTAGGCAGATTTGGGCTGATTTACTGTTCAAAGGGAAAATATTCGACTATCTACTTATCCTAACCCTAGAAGTACGTATCAGGCCCCAAGGATGCTATACGGAAGCTTCTGAATCACTTTCTCTTCCTCTCTGTGAAATATACACTCATAACTTGCTTATTTTTCTATTCGCATTTTAATGGACCAAATCTAGGCCCAAAGTTTGTGTTGTAGAGAGCATATGTATATCTTTTCTTGGACCCCTGTGTAGAGCACAAGCACAATCTGAGAAAAGAATTTGGCCCATATGAAGGGATTGTCAGGTTTTAAAGATGTGGTAATTACAAGCACACAAGGAAGCCATGAAAGTCTGGATGAAAAATTCAAATGAGCCAGCAAAGACACAAATTTGGCTTTGAACTGGGAAAGCTCTTGCTTTGATCCTGATCCTTTTGGGCTGCAACCACAAGTTCTGACAACAAGCCACATGTGTATATTGAATGAGCTGATGGGGCTGACTGAGAGGTGTGTCCACTGCCTGTTCTTGCTACCCTGCATGCTTACATCTGGTTGATATTTTGGTATTTTATATTTTTCATTTTATTTGCAACTGGTGGCTTATGGGCCTGTGAGCACTGATGACTGCAAAATTTAAAGGTTAAGGGATAAGAGAAAGATGTTGAACACAGTGACACTGAAATTTTGAAAGGAAAATTACTGAGTCTGGGAACTATTCTATAGCAAGTATCTCATTTCTCCTTATCTCTTTCTTTCCCCAAAAGGATAAGAAAATGCCTTTGGCCCTCTATAGGTTCTCAGGTTTAGTGTATCTGTGCTTTTCCAGACTGACTCAACACACCTCATTTTGCTGTTTTAGAACACTACCTATGAATTTTCCATAGACTTGTTTTGAAAAGTTTCCTCATTGTCTGTAAAGTGATAAATGAAGGAATTGTTTATTTATGAGTAATTAGTGCAGTAATCCCATGGCAGATAATCTGGAACAGATTTTCTGGTGAAAAACTGCTAGAAAGTGTGCTTTTATTAAAACAATTAGGTCAGAAAAATTGTCTGACCCCAGAAGAACACCCCAGTGTAGCTCCAGCTTTGGTAGGATAGGGACAGGATGATGTGGGCAGCAGCTATCTGCTGTAAGAGCTAAGTGCAGTGGCAAAGGAAAGTACAGAAGCAGAGGAAGAGGACTGGCTGGGAAGACCATTGCCACCAGAGTCTGGTGTGGCAGAGGCACAGCAGGAATTGCCCTAGTTTATCTTTGCAAAGGTCTGATACCTACAGTTGCATCGAAACCCAAATGGAAAAGAAATGAACAGTCTGAAATTAGGCAAAGTGTAAAGCAAGCTCAACTCCTAAGATGGACTTTCCAATAATAGATTTGGTCTTTATACACATCAAGTGTGACTTGCACTGGGCCAGGACAGTCCCACAAGACACTATGCCCCAAGACTCCCTCGTGGAGCACAGCTCCCCCAGCTTTCCCCCTGCTCTAAGGGAGCAGCAATTTACTGCTAGCCCACACCAGCTGCCGATAATTCCAACATCTTCACTCCTCCCCCAAATCCGTTCATAGCAGCTTGTATTTTGAGACTAGAGGGGAAGAATCTCCTCAAGAGATAACACATTGAAAATAAATGTTAGCTTCTATAAAAGGTACAAGTTTAAGTATGCCATGCCCACTGCATTTATTTAAGGATACAAGTTCCTTCAAGCAAAATGTCAATATTTCATTTCCTTCAAACTATGAAACTGTGTTATTTTAGCTGAGCATTAAAGCAACTCTGGTTTTATTTGCTAATTGCAATAAACCTTCTCAAAGGAATGTGATTTGAAAGTTGTTTTAAATGCAGATGACACTAGATTTTGGTCTACAGAGTAAACCAGAAAAATGTTTGCTGAAGGTTACTAGATTTACTTTTCCAAACTCCCCGAGTATTATGTTTTATGAAGGAGTGTGTCATTCAGTTATACTTGCACCTTGACAATGATAACTAGCGTGGTGCCACGGAAACTGGAAAAATGCATTTAGGGTTGGGCCTATGCATCAGAGAACAGAATCAATCTTCCTAATTAACTGCAAATTAGCAATCCCAAAATGAGTGGGATCAACCTGCCTTCACTGGCCAAGAATCATGTTAAGTATATAGCTTCCTCTAAGTGCCTCTAAATTACATTTATGCCTGTATAAAGTAACATTCTTTTAATCTAATGCTGCATTAATGTCACTGATCTAAAAGTTATTGCACTGTTTTAAATTTCAGCAGATAGGTAGAAAGATAGAAAGATAAACAAATTAATAGACAGTTATGGAGATAGCCTGATATTTTGTTATTCAGGGCTCAGAATAGCTCATAAATCACACTGAAGCCACAAACAAGGTACTAATTAGCATAAGTCTCTGTAAAGAAAAGTTTCTGTTCAATGGAGAAATTCTTTAAGGCCACTGAGCAGTAGCTATTAATAAAGATAAAAATAGTAAATGCAGAATGGAAGATAAAATGCAAAAATGGGACACAGTAGATATTTGATTAATTCTATCCTTAATGATCAAAATCTCCAAATAATGTTAGGCTAAAACTAACATTACTGATATACTGTTTTTACTCTTTAGGGTGTATGATCAAAAAGATCTCGGGTATTGTGTGAGTACAAAGGACTGACCTTGGGTGAATTAGCTTAATTAGTTAATGCTTGTAAAGCACTAGATGGGTGTTAAGTATTAATTAATTATTAATTATTATTGGGTAAAGATGGGATTTGGAATCCCATCGCTCATACATGTGCCCCATCCTTCATGCAAGAGCTTCATGGGGGCCCCACTGCTCTCTGCTTGCCTGCGTGTCTCACAAGTCTCAGCAGAGTTTGGCAGCCCCATTCCAAGGAGAGGGAAATGGGGAGACAGTAGGCACTTTGTCCTGCTGGCTGAGTGAAAGGCTGGATAGAGAGACTTCATTTTCAGTTTTGTTAGTGTCTTGCTTTGTGATTTGACGAGAAAATTTGCAAGTTTTAGCTAAGCCAAATTCTCAGTGCAAGTTCCTTAAGGAAATGATGCTCAAATGAATGTCCAAGTTTATCTGCATGTAATATGAGATTCAAAATGCTTTCCTTTCAGTGCTGTTGTGAAATTACTTTTTTCTTTGTCTTCTTTTGCCATTACCTCATAAAGGTTGTTAACCTTATCTTTTATTATCATGATTTATACAATTTAATATTTAAAGTGAATAGTTAATTTTAAATTACAGAGGATCCCTGACGAGCTCACAAAAAATATCTTCTCAGAATTATTCTGACGTATCCTTCCCAGTCACCTTTGCCCAGAGCTGTTCTTGATCAAATGTTGGTAATATTCATTTTAGGTTTATTTTCAGGGTTATTCAAATATTAGTTATTGTAAATCCCACTAATACACCGACTCTCAGGCTAATATTTTCCTTTCATTTTAGTATGATACATAACTATTGGTAAATGACATTGAAAGGAATGTAACATTTAACTACATTTCGCTTCACATTAGCATTGTCCAATTTCTCATGTTTCAAATTTTTCTGCCTGACTGCAGCCTAGAAGAAAATACATGCTGGAATAATTATATGAACAATTTAGATTTAACATATTGAATAGCAGAAGAGATCATGCCCGCCCATTTGTATTTTTGTCCCCCTTTCTCCATGCTAGTCTGGAAGATGAGTAATTTCTCTCCTTAGAAGCATACCTAATAAACAAAGCTCTAATGCTTAGAAGGGAGCGAGGGGAGGAAAGCGCTTTATTACTGCTGTTCAGATCAATACACAAAAATCTCAGGATGATAGGGTAATTAAAACACGCACAAAGTAATTCATCAACTTTCACTTGCCTTTTGAACCAGCTTTTTGATCCCTGATGTTTTTACTTGCAGGAATTCAAGACAGCTCCCAGCCAGCATTTCCCACTTAGCTTACAGCCCTGGTTTTCATTCACAAACAAGAGATTGTGTTGGCCTTGCAATGCATATGCTTCATGTTTTTTCATCCCTTCCCTGCTCTTTGTCTGGTGTGAGATGCTAGCTAGCAGTGAAATTTACCTAAGAGCTAAGAAAAAAGGGGAAAAAACAATCTGCGCTGTTTGACAAGTGAGAAGTTCAGCATCGACTCAATCACTGATAATTTTATGCTGCTGGTTATTACACTTGGATTGTTTGTAAGTGCTCCTATTAAAAAATGAAATAACCACTCCTGCTGTAATGAATAGACCAAAGAGTGTTTGAAACATTTTCATGATTAAAAATAATATTAAAACTTACTTTGAGTTATCTAGTGGAAATGTCTCATTTCAGCTGGGGGCTGTGAGGAGCAGCGTTCGCACCGCAGAGCACCACTTCCTGGGCTCCCAGAGTCGACTGTTATGATAATTACCTCACTGGCATTCCTGTTTTGTTTCCCAGACCCCCAAATGTTTCTTTTCTAATGACAGAGCTCCAGTTGCGGCACTTAAAATGAACAGAATACTTCTTAGAAAAAATTCAATTCCATACTGATTAGCAAAAATTTAAAATATAACTACAGTTGAGCTTGGCTATTGTTACAGGTAAGGACTGTGGATCACTGAAAGCAACAGATTTAGGTCTTCATAGGAGTTGATTGTGTATTAATGTAGCAGAAAGGGTAGGAAAGATTTATGCACTGAATAGGCTCAAGTTCCTGTGGAAGATTTAATCATATTTCCCTGCTTACACAAAACACAACCTCCCTTTGTTATTTATCATTTGCCCTGTAAATACCTGCTAGCCTATAAAATCCTCTGTTATTATCTTGTGTTATGATGATGCCCAGGGTGTCAGCTAGGGATCAGTCTCCTTGTGCTGGGCTAAATGTACTGATCAAATAATAGAGTCCCCACTCCAAACCTTCCCCAATCTGCATATTGGACAGAGCTCATGGGGAGATGTGAGGGGGTGGTGGTGGTTTGGGAGGACAAAGTAACAATAAAACAAACAATTTAGCATAAAAAGTAAGAGTCACTTGCCTAACCAAAGACAGATGGGAGTGATTTTAAGGCACGAGTAGAGAGGCAAGCTCTAAAGAAGCATGTAGTTTTAGATGGTTGGCAGGGAAGAATCTCTCCACACAAGATGGGGCACATCAGTACAACTACAACGAGTTGCAGTTCTTGGTTTGATTTTTCCAGTCACTAAATAAATAAACCAGGTTACCAGAGTCAAAGAGAGAAGCACAAGCTTCTTCATGACAGCAGTACAGATTTTTTACAGGAATAAAAAAAAAAATCTCTGCACTGTTTTTGCTGTTCTCCCTGACCAATAGAGAGCCTTGGTTACAATCACTGGTGCCCAAGGCTGCTCCTATCACCTTTGACTAGCCTTAGCAGGGGCTTTGCAGTGGGCCCACACTAGTAGCCAGCTGGTTTCTTGGTGTTAAACTAGCCATTTAGTTCTAAGCAAAATTTTCAAGGAACCCAAAACTTTAAAAGCACCTTACACCATTGCAACTAAATAATTTCAACTAAAATGCAATTATTTCAATGAGACCTAGCTATATATACCTGGGACACTTTGAGCCAAAGTGACTTATGCAAATATGCCTAGCTTATTTTCCATAGAATTTGAACTGCTAAGTCATTATATGCTTTAAAAAAATAACCAAACTTGGGGTTGTGCCCCCTTATTTTTCTTGCACAAGATGAAGTACAATAGTCAACAGACTTATGAAAGGAAACCAGATTGAGTAGTGTATTTCACTACTGCTAAAAAGCAAACCAAATAATACCTGCCATCTATTGAACATCTTATTCTGAAAAATAATCCAGCTCGGTTTCAGATTTTTAAAATTAAACATCCAGAATATTCACTCCTGGGATGAAATTAAGTATGAAATTTTCTGCTCAGTATCTGCTTATTTCAAAAACTCATTGGTCACTGAAAATAGGTGCTGCTTATGATGATGTGTCATCTGCCATTACTGTAATAGGAACAGCTAATGAATAACAGAATTGTATTTAAAATTAATAAAAATTATGAAATTTGATGTGGCAAATGTAATGTACCTTCTTCAGTAAGCAAGCGTTAAATGAAATACAATTTTCATTGGAAGATAATCCATTCTAGCAATAAACTCAAACCCACAATTTTTGCAGCCAAAAATAGCAACTTTGCTGACAGTCTTCTCTGAGCCTTAAAAGCAACAGTCCATCACAGAAAATATATTTTTATTTCTGATAGCTCTCAGTTTCTGCATATAAAGAAGAGGTTATTGGAGTACTGCCTAACATCACAAAGTATGACAGCATTATTATTGATGTTTTTAGATGGAATAACTGAGGCAGAAAGAAGCAAAGTGACCTGCCTAAGCAGCTCAGAGACACAAGAAAGAAAATGCCCCATGTCTGTTGGGTCCCAGTGTACAATTCACTTGGCTACACTGCCACTTTTTATGGCTGCTATTATGGATTACTTGATCTTAACGTTTGAAATTCTAGGGTCTCAGCAGGATAATTTCTATTTATCCCAGAATACATCTTATGTATTTTTGATTGCCTTATTTAATACAGGTTTGATATCTTAAAAATAAACAACTTGTAGAAGTCATAACAAAAACCATACAAATGTTTGTGTGTTGCAAAGAATAGGAACTGTATTCTTCCATAAATATGAATTCAGTAGGAGACATAAAAATTTCCTCTCTTTAAGACCTTTTGATCTCAAGGATTTGCCAAACAATCCTTTTCTCTGAATCTTATTCTCTGTCATTGATCATGGCCTGATTTGTGGATGTAAGAAACATCATGCAATAAAGTTCTGCTGGCACCAACTCCTCATTCTCAACTGACTCTCCTTTTTAGAGTTAGTGGAAATAAACCTGGAGCCAGTTCTTGCAGTTCTGTGCTCAGACATCCTCTGATTTGAGCAGGGCATGGCAGGACCTCCCCTGGGATGGAGGCAGTCCCCGTTGTGCTGTGGGAGTTGTACCATCACTGAGCTTCCCTGCCATGCTGGGACATGGGCAACCACCCCTTTTGCTAACAGGTGGCACTAGTCCTGGTGAATCTGCCTCTATTCCTGGTGCTGTGGGGAGATTCTTGCAGCAGGACATGCACCACTTCATTTGAAGGCTGCACCTGACTTCATATCTGGTTGTGAAGGATATGGGTATAACTCTCTTCTACCTTTGCTCTAGTCCAAGCATCATAATCAATGCTATTTATGACACAAATGCTTTTGCATGGCATATAGATTTTGTTGTCTTAGAAATGAAAAGTTTGACAGGAGCTGAGAAAAAAAAAGGAACCAACAACCCCCCAATTCCTCCCCAAACTGCCCCCTGCCCCCACCAGTTATAAATTCTGATGAGAAAAATGCTTATCTCCCCACATCCATGCTTGAACAATTCACAGAGGGCTGACTGCATTTTCATCCAGCTGACCAAGACCAATCTAACTGCAGAATTGTGCTGAGGTGTAAGGTATATCAAAAAATATTGCACTGAAAAAAGGACAGGTAAAACATTTGGACAAGGATCACATCCAATCCAAATCTAGACTCATAAGAAAATAAAACGTGAATTTTTCATAGACCATCTTGGGTTTTGGCACTGCAAGTTCAGTATTATGGCCTTAGAGAATAGGAAGAATGAACCAAAAATCTCAAAGCAATATGCACTTGTTACAGAGATATTGCCTCAGACCTAGCTGTATAGCACTGTGACTGTGAGCTAACATATTAAATTCTCTTTAATTCAACAAATACTTGAGTAATACCTTTGCAAAAATTTTCACACTTCCATCCACAGTTGCAGTGGTTTTTTTGAGCAAATTGAAAACAATAACTATAAGAGCACATAGAGGAATTGTTTCACATCACATTCCCTCACAAACTCTCACAGTTACTGACTTCCTGAGATATTCAGTCTCAAAAGTTGAAGTTGCTGTGCCCTCCTTGAAGAAGAGGTTGGGTTCATTAGCTCTGTGAGGGACCAGAAGTTAGGGCACAGCAACTTTCTCGAGGAGTATAACTTGAAGTGTGAATATACACTATATATACACAGCTGTTTCTTAGTAATGAGCTGTGCATGCTCTCCAGAAGAGTAAATCTGAATTATCCCACCTTCAAGAGGTAAATTGTCTCAGAAATGCTGCATTTATCACAAAGAGAGAACACACATAGAAGTAATTACCACAGAGTGGCTGTCAAGATACAAGTGCACATTACACTTTTCTTCATGGTAGGCTTTGTGCCCATAAAACTCGTTGTGTGACTCTGCTAAGATAGAGAAAAGAAGGAGAGATTGAGCCTGTGTGCTGGCATTGCCACCTGTAGTGCCTGGAATACAACCGTAGTCAGGAAGTGATGGATGAAGTAAAAGGTAAAAGAATTTCTCAGCTTTTTATTAGTTTGATTCTTCAGATTCCACAAGGGCCAAGATTTCACCTGACTGTGCTAAGAAGGAGTTTTTCTGATCTTGATTCCATTTCTACTCAGGATATGGGTAGACAATCATAAGCAAGTGATTTACTATTCCTCAATAAGAGAGCACTCATCAACTACACCTCAGAAAGTGACTGCTAGTCTGAGCTCATTATACAGCAAAATAATTAGTTTTATATAATATATAATTATTTATATATTCGTTTTATATAATATATATAATGATATATATAAAATATATATTTATGATATATTTAAAATTAGATATATAATCAATTATATATATATAATATACAGCAAAAAATATTATTGGGGGATAAATACAAGAGATATTGAGGAATGTACTGTCTAACCAGGCATCAAGTGTAAAAGACAAGTGAACAATGTGCATGGAACAATGTAGGATGCTTTGACAAAGGATGTACAGTCTTGTGAACTCCTAGCCCAAAGCTTGTTTTGGACTGAACTTTTGAGGATAAAAAGTAAACAGAGATGGAGCATAATTACTCTGATTTGGGGTAGCAGAATTGGGGCCAAATTCATCTTGCAAAATGTCAAACATTGTAGAGTCACTCCCACCAGCAGCAAAGAAAACTAGGTACTTTCACAGAGCAGGTTAACCTGTGATCCAAATTGCCCTGTGAAGTACTCTTCTCCATCTGTGTTGATTAGAATAGAGAAACAATACTCTTAATTTAAGTGCTCACTTAGCTGCTTAATGTCAGCTTGAATAAGAGTGGATGAGAACCAAGAAAATTGACCAAAAGCATAGGTCACCTTTTGCAAGGTATTATGCAAGCTACGATGGTGAGCTTAATGTAGAGCAGCAGACTTTTAATAATACAGTGTCAAACTGGGAGCTTCTTCTCATAAGCAAATAAAAAATTGACAAGCATTCTATCCTCCATGTTAACAGTTTGCAGAGACAGACAGAAGGAACATGGGGAAGGTAGGAAAGGTAAGAGCTAATCCCCACTTTGCAGCATTGAACCACCACAGTAAACTGTTTCTGGAGCTGAATGTGAGCCCGGCACAGAGAGGTAAGTCAGAATCATTTCCTTGGGGAGTAGCCTGCTGCAGTCCAGAAGGACAATAGACAAGCAACAGATCAGTTAAGAGAAACAACAGCTCAGCAGGAAAGGCTGCACACCAAAGAATCCAGGGACTTACAGCCAGAACACACCTCATCGACACGCAAAGCAACAGCAAGGAAACATTCCCAGGTCACACACAGTATCCAAACAGAGTTGGGACAGAGCTAAACTGACTTAACTACAAAACATCATCCAGAACACCCTGCCAGTACAAGAGTAAGGGGGACTCCAGATGATTCATTCACATTGGAACTGCCTTGACCTGGTGAGGAGATTATATATAACGAATATAGACTTCCAGCATGAAATCAACCAATAGTATGAAGTCAGCAGCAAAGTAGAAGAAAAAAGGAATATCCATAGAAATAAGGATTTGAAGACCTGCTCAAAAGTCAGCACACCTGAGATACTTTGGTGTCTCAAAAATTGTAGGAGATTGCACGGGTGCCATGTCTCCAGATTGAACTGTATGCTAGCAAATTCTGGTCCTCAGTTGAATGCTTGTTGGCACAAAAGTCACAACAGTTAAAAACTGTTGAAAACAAAAAGTAATAACTCACTGAAACAGGGGAATAATCACAGGCTGTAAGCAGGAAGAGTTTGGGGATGGCCCCAGGAAGTCATTCTGCATTACAGGTAGCATGAAGCCCAGTTGTTGCTGCAGAAGCTCTGTAAATAGCTCTTCTGACACACAGCCAGATAATTTGGGAAGGATTTTGTGTACCAGCACACAGTACATGAAACACCTATTAACTTCATTCATTCCCCAGCCAGGACAGGGCTAAGCAATCTCCAACCATGCCATGAAAGTGCTGCGTCACAATTCAGTCATCAGGAGGTGCTCACAGAATCAGGAGCCATCAGCAAGCGCTGCTGCCTGAAGTCAAAGCGCCTCACCTCTGTGACACATCAGAGCATCAAAGGCTCATAAAGAGAGTGCCCCCAGGCCACTCCCAAATTCAAGTCTTCTGTGTGGCAGTACTGCTAAACCACTGAGATAGCTTCGCTTCAGCTGTCAGAACTGGGGTTCTTTTGCTGTCTGTGTGTAAAAACACAATTTTCAGGCTGTCTAAAAAAAATAAAATTATACTGGGACCAGGGAGAAAGAAGTGCAAAATGATGCTTTCCCCTCACATAGCAAACCTTTCAAACTAATCAGTCTTAGGGGAGGCCAGGTGTCATTTTTGACATATTATTTAGCATCTCTCTCTTTGTTTTATTCTTTTTTAGACCGATGCTGTTTTACTAATTAAGGAAAATGAAATTTCCAGTGCTTGAAATTCAGGGGTGGCCTCCTCTGTGAGCCAGCTTCCCTGTTCTCCATGAACAATTTAAAAATAGAATCAAGGTGGGTTTGTTATTTTGTTTCTTTTAATTGGTATTACTTTGTCTAGAGCACAAATGCACATGGATGTAATTTAGTGAACTTCAGTCTTCCTCTTGTGGCAAATTGATAGGAAAATTTTATTATGAGTGGAACAATGACTACAGGGAGTGAGGGAGAGTCTTGGAGAACTACACGTAATTCAGTTGACTAAATGTAATACCTGCATTATATCAGTAGCTAATGAAAACAGTGCTGAATATTGGCAAAGCCGAAACCATTTTTGATTCCAGCTCTTGTCAAAAGGCCACTCCATAAATCACACCTGAATTTTATTTAGTGTCAGGAGCCAGTAATCTGACAGAGTGCAATGAGGTGTTTGGACCAAAAGATGGTATACCGAGTCATGCGCTCCACAGCTCTGTAGTCACAGGGTCACATAATCCATCTATGGATTTTAATAAGTAACTTATTATGTTCCCTTTAGTGTTAATTATTTTACACATCACTTGTTCCTGGTTTATTGACACAATTTAATATCTTTATCACATAAAATTACCAGTATAGCCAATCAGTATTTATTATAAATGAGTAGCCTGTGGAGACTTTCTGTTATTTCCTTTTCATTCCAAAATGTAAAAGACACAACAGGGTCAGCATCATATCAGGACTTGATTATTTTTGAGATGCAGCCAGTCTCTACCAGCCTTGTTGGGAATAGCAAGGTCAGACTTATTGATGATGTTTGGTCAGCAATTTTCAACTGATTTTTCTTTTTTTTACTGCTTTCCTTTATATACCTGAAGAAGGGCCAGATCCAAAACAGTCTGGGTTTCATTCTGCTAGCTGCTGTTAATCTGTAAGAGAATGCACAAATACCCTGCAGGAATGGGATCTAAATACCTAACCATCATCTGTCTAGAAAACAATATGAATCTTATTTATTTTAGCTAATGGAAAATGTTTTTTCTGGTTCCAAATGCTAGCCTTTTGCATCAAGTATTCCAGCTTCTTTGCAAACTGTGATGCTTACTTATATTTTAAAGAAATTTTAATTAAAGTATATGCTCTTAAACATTTTAAAATAAAATAATAACACATTTTTATAAAACATAAAGTTTCAATCAAAGCCATACCCCTTTAACTACCCATTCTGCAATAAAAATCCTGAGGATGAAGGTGTGTGTTACATTTGTTGGAGGAAGGTGAGTCTGATCAGTCTATTACTTTGAACCCTGGCTCATTCATTTTTCTCATGAGCATTTGAACAATTTAATATTTCTCCATGGATATTTCTTGATAAATTCTTTCCAAGCTCATCCACTTAGCAATAGAACAGCGTTTTTTCAGATGGAGCAAGTGACAGGAATTTTTACTCTTGTTCTTCTGCCTTACTTTGTACATTTGTGGTGTCAGAGTCTCACCTTTGCACCAAGCACTAGGCTCCAGCAGTCCCAGCAGAGGCAGGGCAGGCAGCAGCTATCCTAGAACTGCTTATGTTAGGACTTTATCCTTGTTGGATTAGGAATGGCATAAACCGTATATCAGGACTATATTCTTGGAGCTCCCTGCCTTGTTCCAGTGCTGACTGGCTCATTAACACATTGATAATATATGAAGACAAGTACAAATATTGCACTGCTTTAGAAATAAGTGAAAAGTTAAAATTTCTTTTACTGTCCTTCCCCTCCTCCCCCAGCCAGTCAGGAGGCTGAAGGAGTCCCTAAATGCAACTTTGCAATCAAAGAATGAACAAATGTCCCCATAAAACAGTTACGCGGTGTTTGTGAAAATAACACCGAGAACCAGTCACAAATGATAGAAAACTGTCAAATGTGAGAAAAGATAAAAGGCACTCTCAAATCCACAGTCAGATAGGCTTTGCAGTTCCAGGGCTGAGCTCCACAAGGAACAGGTAGGAATATGACTGTGATGCTTTGTGCTCATGCTGCACAGAGTTTGGCTAGAATAAGAGCTGCTTTGCCCTGACAGGGTTCTGGGATAATCATAATGTTGATGCAAGAATATCTCTCCTTCAGCTTTCTGAGTAGTTCCTTTGGCACAGGACTGGTTCCCTCTCTTGTTCTTCCATAGACGCCTGTACTAGGATCTAGGTGTTCCACTAACTTCTAATTGTTCTGCTGTTCCTTAATATAGTCTCGCGTGCATATGGAGTTACTGTTCTCTAGATAAAATGGAATTTTAAAAATCCCATCTTAGCCCTTTTCTCATTTTTCTACTATACTTTTGAATAGTGACATTTCAAGGAAAGACCTGCTGTAAGAGAACCTGGGAAAAAAATAAAAAGCAAGTTTCCTGCTTTTGCCAACTTGCCTATTCCTAATTCTGTAAGTTGTTCCTGCACTATCCATGAGAGAATGAAAACTTGAGAACATCCTTCCTTTTGTTGGTAAAACTGTTGTACAGCTACTTTCATGGAGACAGTGATCAAAAATCATGCCATATGGCTTAGGCAACCAGTGGAAAAATTGAAAAAGTGAATAATGATGCATGTGGGGAACTGATTTTGCAAGCCATCCCAGGCTCAGATTTATTTATGTAAAACACTCACTGATTAAACAACAAATGAATAGAAAAGCAAAAAGCACCAAACCTGTCTGAATTAACTCCGTATTGAGATTTCTTTACTCTATCCCTAACCCTGTTTCCATTCTTTAACAACTCCTGGGCAAAATCAAAACAATATTGGAAACAAATGACCCTGCTTGGTCAAATTGCCAGGCTTTGCCTATTAAACTGTCTTTATCGCAACCCAAGGGTGTTCTCACTTCTCCAGTTCTCTCCCCCATCCCAGGGGCAGGGGGGAATGAGTGAGCAGCTGACTGGGGCTGAGATAGGCCTGAAGCTAAGCCATGTCAAAGGTTGCCTCTGTTCCTACCACTGCACACACCGACAGAGTTCCTCCCCACCTACCTTGTGAGCTCCTCTTAGGTACCAGAAGGTGCTGTAAGGTCTCCCCAGAGCCTTCTCTTCTCCAGGCTGAACAACCCCAACTCTCTCAGACTTCGTTGGAGGGGTGCTCCAGCTCCCTGATTATCTTTGTGGCTCTCCTCTGAACCTGCTTGAGCACATCTATAGCTTGTGCTGAGGACACCAGGGCTGGACACAGTACTCCAGGGGGGATCTCTCGAGGGACAAGCTGAGGTGGAGGATCACTACCCTCAAGCTGCTGGTCATGCTTTTGATGCAGCCCAGAATACACTTGACTTTCTGGGCTGTGAGTTCACAGTGCCAGCTCATGTTCAGCCTCTGATTCACCAGTATTCCTGTACTTCTCTGCAGGGCTGCTCTCAACAGGTCAGGGTCCTTATGGGATTTCAGAAAAGTGAAAAGCATTTTACAATGCCTCGGTGGCTGATGCTGCTCTTCAGCAGCACACCTCCCTTCACTGACTTGAGAGAGAAACCACATCTTTAGGAAAGCACCTTGGAACAATGCTCTTTCTGAAATACAGGCCACTTCCTCTCATAAGTACTGTGCTGAAGCCACCATGATGATTTGTCACCATATTTATGTCTTCACGTGGGAACTTTTGCCACATTTGCATTCTGCTTTCTTGAGATAAAAGGCTAATGTTAACTCATGGCACCACCACTCCCTCACTAATAGCTGTTAAAGTTTCTTTGCTTATCAGTGTTTTTCAAGGAAGTTCACAACTTGAGAGGTCGACTTTAAACAGATTGAAACATTAGCTTGTAGTGACAAATATAAAAGATAAGATATGTCTGGAAACACATGGAAAATGTGGGAAATATCTTTCCCATGTTTACCTTGTGAGGTAAAAAAAGAGGAATAAACCTGCTCATGTTCCCAATCAAATACTAGAACAAAGCAGGTCTCAGACAAGGGCTGGGACACAGTAGCAAGTCTGAACCAAATGAATAGTCAGCAACAATGATTATGAGTCACATACAAAGAAGGGAATATGTTTTCTACTACAATCACAATAAAACAATGAAGTAGGAAATGGAACTTGAATCAAGCACAGCAAAAATGGTCTGAAATAGAAATTTTAAAAACACTGCTTTTTCTATTTTCTCCTGTGATAGGTTTTTGGTTTTTGTTTTTGTTTTTTTTATTTTTTTATTTTTTTTAATTAGAGGAAATCTGGATTGTTCACACTGGAAAGAAGATATGTTTCTCTCTTTGCTGGTAATCTAAGACATCTCCTGCAAAAGAACTTGGTCTGTGATTAGGGAATCCCCTCTCCTGCTGTGCAAACTCTCTCTTTCTGACATTTTTCTATTTCCAAAGCTCTCCAAACCCTGTGAAACTGCAGAAAATATAACTAAAATAAATCTCAAAACTAATATTTTCATTTATGAACTGTGAACTATTTGTACTAACAATATGATTTCACTGCAGTGTGAGGTTTCAGGTAAGTATTACTCAACCCTTTCTCTTGCAGAGGGAAGAACTGACTTAAAGAGGAATTACCTCTCAGAGCAGTGACTTACATGTATTGAATCTCAAGGATAAGCCAAGGGGAGCTATTAGAGTATATCATGCTGGGAGAAGTGAAAAAGCTTAACCTTTTGGAAATTCTTCAATGAAAGGTCCAGGCCCAGTGCTATGTCCCTAAATTCCCTCCCTTTGTTGTGTTTCAGGCTGGGACCAGTGGAGGGGACATAGATGAAGAGGCTGTTCTCAATTCACAGGGGACCTGTTTGGGCTGAGAGAGCTGAGGAATACCAGCATCACCAACTATCTAGAAAAAATGACACAGAAGAGGTGTTTAAAAAACCAAAACAGTTAAAACAAAAAAAAAGAGTTTAAAAAAATGCAGGGGAGGAAGAAAATTCATCTTTATTGTGTGTTAGAGACTTAAATACTTGAACAGATTCACATGGTCAGACTATGTCATAATCAGAAACAAATTCCTTGTCTTCCAGGAGCTGCCTCAACTAGTTCTTTCCTGGAAATCTCCAAGGAAAAACTCCCCCAAGAACAGTGAGGCAGCAATGAGGCCCTGTGGCTGTATTCTGGAGTTCTCCCTCCTTTCCCTACCTACCCTGCAACTTGGCACTGTCTCGGCTAACACAAACAAACCTTCAAATATAAATAGTAAAATATTAGCAACTTTCAGGCAGTTTCTTTTTGGTGAGCAGTAAAGGCTTGGCAAACGTCTTCTCAAGCAAGCCCAGGGAGACTTATTGCTGTCATTAGGGAACCAGTCTCTGGCGAGTCCTTGCCTGCAGTGGTAGCCCAAGAGAAGGGGAACCTTTTAAATTAACCTAGGTGCAGAAAAGAAAACTGATGTGGGGGAGGGGAGATGTTGCCAGCAGTTGAAGTCTGATGGAAAATACAGTGTGATAACAGTATATTTCCTGATTAGGGAATGGTTTCTGTAGGTTTGGTTTCACACAAAGGAAAAAAAACCTGCCAAACAGAAAAGTGAGCAAATATGATCTCTATTATAAATACTTCTGCACAGAAGTGCAGAAAGAGAAACCTGCGCCCAGTGCATGATTTTTAGACAGTGGGATTTATTATCCTCTCTCCTGATGGGTGGGAGAAGGATAATGAAAATCCCAATTATCAAGAGGAATGGAAAGCTTTGTTGTGTATCTGAATAGGGCAATGAAATAATTGGTGATTTCTGAACAGGGGCTGCACTGTATATGCTGGGGATGGCCACATTTCTCCTCCCTCCCCAGTGAACCTGGCTACCTGCCTATTTTTGTGTGAGTTTATTTGAATTACACAACTTGGTACATTCCTTTATTGTTCTTCATTAAATGCAATCAGGAATATGAATTAGATATGACAACACTTCAAATAAATACATGTCCTGTGATAATACAGAGGAGATCCTTATTTCCAACTTCCTTCACACAGTAAAATGATGAGGCACAAAGGAGCTAATACAGTTGAACTTAAGGGGGTTTCTATTAAATCTCTCCTCGGGCTGGCAGTCCTTTCCTTTCCCCTTTCCTCCCTGCTTTGTTGACTTTTAAAAGACTCTGGTTGTTATTTGCACAGTGTTTCTGGAAACAGCATTATTTTGAACAAGGGTTACTCTTTCCAGAAATGCTTATCGGGCACAGCAGGGGACAGAGAAATTGCAATTTTAGTGTCAGAATAGACATTTCAACAATCAGTCCCAACATTTCTAAACACAGGAAGCTGGCAGTGCTGCCTCTCTCTCCAAACACAAGTGGTGCAGTTGCACACTCAGCGCTGATACATCCAGCTTCCTCCCACACCCCTAATTCCAAACCCAGAGAATTTTTTTTTTTTTTTTTTTACTTGCACCAGTATCAATCAGGAAAACTGTGCTAAAGCCAGTGATGGTTCACCAGCAAAAGCAGAACTGCGAGTTAATGGAAAATCAAGTCTTTTTGAAATTCATTCAACTTACTGTACAGTCTTTCTGGTTCAGCCTGAAGAACATGACTTTTGAAAGGGCCTCAGCCCATCTCTTTCCTAGAGATGCAATTTTGCATCTGCAATCAGTTTAAACCACAATTTAATTACTGTCATAAACCTTGCCAATTAAACATCCAAATGTCTGATTTGTGAAGCAGTTGGGTAGTTAGGTAACCACATACAGGACTTGCATTGAAAGTGAACTTTGAGCCTGAATGCAAAAGTTAGTATTAAAATTTGTTGTTTCAATTTTTCAATATTTTATGCTTCTTTCTGTCTTTTGGTTTTTATTTTCTATTTTCTGAAAGAAATTATGCTGTGCCTGTGATGACAGGGAGGAAAACTATGAGCCCATCAGGACTAGTTAGACACAGAACTAGCTAGACACACTACTTGGAATGAACTTGGTTATTTCTGTTAATATCTTTAACAATGATGTTTTTGATGGCTCATCCAAAATGTCATGGTTGGAAGACAAAATAAAGACTAATAAAGGAAATTTTCCCTGCAGGCTAGCTGGACTGGAAACACAACTTTGCATGACACTTTCACTAGCCACAGATTTGCTAAGAAAAGGATTGTAAGGCACTACTACATGAAGTAATTTGAAAGTTGAAGCAATGAAGTACAGTGTAAATAATTCAATTTTTGGAGAGAGTGGGGGCAGTTGAGCTTGTCTTAAGTGGGTGGATCAAGCTGATCTATTACTGGCAATGGAGGCTGCATCAGTAAAATTCACCTTCTGAAATAAAATGTTTCTTCTTTAGACATGGTGACACTATGTAGAAATAGCATTTCACACAGCAGCTTTTCATATTAAATTTATAAACATATGAAATTGCTGACTAGAGAAAGGATCCTTTGGTTCATCAAGCCTTTTCTTTCAGTGTATTTCATCCTCAACTCCCTGGTTTATCACTATATCCTTCAGTCCTTTCTCTCCTGAGATAAAAATGTCCAGCTGTCTCTTCAACTCATTTAGATTACTTGCTTCACTGGCCAATTATTCCATATGTTTACTACTGTTTCAGGCAGAATTATGTTACTCAATTCCCAGTTTACTCTTGATTTCCTAGATTTGCAACATGTTTCCAAGGTCTGGACTACTGATTTTAAGAAGTAATGTTCATCTTTTGCATTGTTAAAAAGATATAGAAAATTTTAGTATCCTTAGCTATTCCTTAGTGTTCTTACACACAATTAGATAAGTAGTCATCTTTTCTATGAACAACAGAAGTAGATCAAGGCTAGATCCATGTCTTTAGCTTTATTTTCCTCCTGAGTTTATAGCCTCTTCTTCTTTCAACGAGTCCCTCAAGCTCTCAAGCAAGACAGGTGTCTAATGACTCCTTGAGACAGGGGCACTCACTGAAGTGAGTAGGTTCCTCTCAGAGGCACCTGCCTTTTTTTTTCTCCCTGCCAGTGAGAACAGACCTATCCTTTCTGGGTTTTTGTGATAAATATTTTTTTAAAGGGCTATATCAAAGTTGAGATATGACAGAAAGTGCAGTGCCTCCCAGATCACTTCTCACTTCATTACGGCACTTTTCGCAATGCCTGTACAGTATCTGTTACCTGTCTGTTCTCTGCTATCTGCTGTACCTGCGTGGTAGCTTCTGCAAATACTTGATGTTGCAATTCAAACTGAGGTTTCTCATGCAAGTTACTGGTCCTCTTAACCTCCCCAGAATGGGAAGGGTTTCCTGGCTCTATGAAAGTCGGGACAACACATTCTCCCTCTTTGTGAGAAGGGGTGATACTCTCCCTAGGAGCTTATCTTTCATCAAAGAGTGACACCTACCTATAACTTCAGGTGGAATTTTGTTACCAATTGCTACAAATCAAACCACGTGGTTCAGTTCGTGAACCTTTCATAAGCTCAACCCTGCAGCGTTTACACAGCATTACAAGGCACATAATTAAAAAAAAACAGTTGCTGCAACTGAAGTCTACCAAAAAATAGCATCTCCTCAAGAATCTGCCCAAGGGCTGAAGTCTGGGGTTTGGTTTTGGCTCTGGCACTTTTCCCCCAAAATCAACAGGACTCCACCCTGCCTTAAGGTTTAATTCTGGGTTTTGGTGATTGATCTAACGCTTCACTGTTGGGGCTTCCTCATGAAACATGTGAGGTTGATTCTCTCCCCCTTTACATAGTAAAAATGAGAAGTAATATTGTTAGAGAAATATCCATCAGAAATAAACAATTTTTAACTTGCGGACTCTTAATTTTCCATTGCACATTTTAATCATTTTCTGCAGAGGACAATTTAATCTATGGACACAAGTCTTGCTTTTTTACTTGTCTTCTGCAGATATGTTGAAGAAGGCCCTTTCCAAGTTTCGGTTTCCATATACTGAAAAACATTTCCCTAGAAAAGTGAAAATACCAAGGAATTCTAGGAAAAATTCAGTGAAAATAATCTGAGGAAACGTTTTAATGTTTTCCAGTCAGAAGCTATCCAGAATAAACCATCTGCTGCTTAACGTAAGCAAAACCTGCATAGTTATCAGTTGCTTTTTGGAAAAGATCAATAATATCCCAAGCAAGTGGTAAGTAAATATCTAAAAAAGAGTTTGCAACCTTTCTGATTTTCAAAGTTGTAAAACATTTCCATTTAGGATGTGTAGTGAATTTAGGAAACTGAAGTCAGCTGGGACTTTCCTCAATTTTTACAGACCACTCAGGAATAATCCAGAGATTCCCAGATGGCAGACTACAGGTTGAAAACCACTGATCTACAGATATCATTTGGATAATCCTCCTAAGTTTTTAATATTCAGTTAAACTTGCTTCCAAATGGAAGTGTAAGACCAAGAAAGTCATGAGCACCTTCTTTATTTGAGATTTTTCATATACACCTAGACTAAGTGAATAATGATATAAAGTCTATAAACAAATGAAAATTAAGAATAATTAAAAAGATGAAATATCTCTAAAAGATTGTGCAGATGTTGACCTTACAGAAACCCAAGAAAAGAGAGAGGTAAAAAAGATAGCTGAGTGTTTTTCAATTTAAATAAGTTTAACTCAGGAAAAAAATCTTAAACTGCATGCTTCTAATGTTTTCCTAAATTTCTCATTATTTTCTATAGGACTGTGGCACTAGTCAAGTACGGCATTTAATCCTTATAGCATTACCTCCACGAGTTAATATTTTCTCTTTTTTATATCTATTCTAAGTTAATAAAATAGATACTCCTTTGGCATGTTAATTTACTAAACCCAAACATATTTACAATATTTACACAATATTTATTAAAAGTAAATGAATTGATGAATCAGTTAGTGAAGAGTTAATTTTTAAATTAGGAGTTTTTTCTAAAGCTTAGATTTCAGTTCTCTAAAAACCTAGTGTAGGGCTTCTAACTTGCTGTCAGAGTCCTCTCCTATCTCTCCTCTGCTATCTTCTATCTCCTCTCAGAAAAAGAAATATAATTCCACCTCTTCTCAATAAAACCAGTTATTCTTTTTAAAATGTTACCTGGACCTGGAAATAGCAAAGTCTGAATTTCAAAGTCATATCAGATATGTGAGCAGAATTAATTTCTTAAGTGTCTATACAACAGGTTACAGCATTAATAGTAAGTATTCTATAGTATACTAGCAATCTGGAGAAATGCCTAAATCTTTCACAAGTATTTTCTTTTTTCCTTTACAGCTTTTACCTTCTCACTCACACCACAGTCTAACAGGGTGCTCAAGCATGGTGCCAGCTTCAAGCACATTAAGTATTTTCTCTGCCATACGTGCACACAGTATTTTCAAATACAGCATCACACAAACACATAGACCCGGACCTATGTCTGGAAATGTGATACCAGTTCAAGTAGCTCTCCAGCCTGATTTCAGAAAAAATAGTTTTATCTAGCAAAGACTTTTAATCATATGCTTGGGCTTCATTCAAAACAATGAGAAAGAAAGTGCTCAACTCTCAGAATACTAGAGCATGTGCTCGATTGTTTAAAATAATCATGAAAAAAATTTAATAATCTTTCTATTCTATTTATTCTACTCATCAATTTTGCTTTTATCTTTTTCCTGCTGCAAATGCTTTAACACACTGCTGCAATAATGCTTATAATACTCTTTGTCCTTCATTGTCAACGTACATTTTTAGCTTCCTTCTGCTGATTTTGCCTCATACATTCAGACTGGACTAGACTTGTTTTTAACAGCCTTGCCCCTTGCAATTTTTGCCTCACTTTGCAGCTCTGCTCATTTACAGTGGTTTCTTTGTCTTTCCATCAATTGAGATGTAAAAAGGGTAATTTAGGAAGGTGGGAGGATATGGAGTGGGAAGTGAGGATGAGGAAATCTTCTTCAAAAAGTTTTGCCTGTTTTTTACCTTGTCATGCAGCCTTATATAAAAGCAGCCTCTCCTAGCCATGGCAGGCCAGACTACTTTCTCCCCAGCCTATTATGGATGACCTTTCAACAAAACAGTGAAGTCATTGCTTAATTTTAGGCGCACACATAAATTTTATTATCTTCAATAATCACAAATTAAAGATAAGCGTAAACTGACATGATTTGCCAAGTAAGGATGAGCTTAACAATCGTTCTTAGTGTTCTTCATTGAATCTTGGACTAAAGATTGGCCTTACCAGTCTTCCACCCTGCTGGAAAGTAGCCAGACCTTTCGGTACTGTGTATTATCTGTCCACGTCAACTAGTCTGATACCCATTTCTTGTTCACTAAGGAAAAGGCTAAGTTTCTGCCTTTGAGTCTGATCCCTGGGTGCCCCTGTCACTAAATCTTAGCTCAGCACAGCTGAACTGCAACTCTTTCAACAGCTGATCAAATGTGCATATCGTCAAAAGCAATGTAAGTTTCTGGTCTGAACCCACTTAATTATTTATTTTTAAATATTGTATTTATTTTTAGAACAAAGGTGCTGGGCTATTCAAAATGTAATGTAGAAGCCTTTGAACCCCTTTAGCCTCCATTTTCTAGAGGAGTATAAAATAACAAGGCTACAGATGTGATATTCACTGAATTCCTACTGAGTAACATTGCCTTGGTATAAAATCCTAAACTACTGTTAATAAAGATAAGGAGTCAAAGTACCATGGAGTTCTCCATAACCTTAAGACACCAGGAGAAGGAGGGTAAGGCAGGGGCTACCATCATTCATGTGGAAGTGGAGCTAAGACAATGCTTGGTGCTAGTAGAAATTCTGCCTAGAGTAACTGATAACACTTTGTGTGCCATTATCATTACTTTTACAATTCACTGTGTTGACCACAATGGATCATATTTGCTTAGTTATTTGTGTGTCATTCCATGGAGATCAGTGCTACAGAGCATTTGCTAACACACTGAAGAAAAAAAATCAAAGCAGTCTGGGTACCCATTATTCATAAGCACTGCACTTTGAAAAAGCACAAGATTTTTTTTAATGTTGTGGTTGCAATCTGGTGTTTATTTTTTACACCATGTGATGACATGTTGCCTGAAATTTTATGAAGACACAATGCTAAACCTGTGAGCAAAAAGGTTTAACAATGGGCACGAGGAATGTTTAGGTAAGAGCTAATTGCAATAAAACAAGAGGCCAAGACCAAAAATTTCTCAGCATCAAGAAACAGCTTGCAAATGTTTTTAGACAGGGCTCTAAAGGTAACAAAAGCAGCTTCACTCACTCAGATGTGTTTATTATCTGTTACCAGGAATCTCCTAATATGTAAAGTTAT
>VXAC01006548.1:469855-555630 GCA_013399225.1 Rhipidura dahli | reverse complement strand
TTGTGCTTTAGCAGTTTAATCTTTCTCTGCAGTCAAGGACAAAGTTGGGCCAGTACTTACTTAGCTGAACAGAGGATTCTGAATGTATAGATTTTAAACTTGAAGGAACAATATGTTCAGCACTGGTTCTTAGGAGTCATGACAACCAATACAATTACTCTTGGGTTTATTGCCAATATATGTGTTGAACCTTTTATGGGGCAAGGAGTGGATTACTTGATGCTTACCTATGACTTAGAGGGGAAAACCATAGTTCATGGATTCAAGTTTGACTTTCAGATGAACAAAATAAACAGAATTAAACTTATTTCCTGCCTGCCTGTTTGCCTCTCCCCTTCCTTCACAAAGAGCTTTTTGGGGAAACCTTATACACCTACTATGCACATAATCAATATGCTCTATCGTGATAGCTAGGAGAAGCTTTTGGAGATCATTTATTCATGTATAACCCCCAGAGAGCTGACTAAGTAGGGTTTGAATAGGCATTAAATTAAATATGCATATGTTTTAAATGCACATCATTCATTATACAGCAAAATGAAACTTTCAGGGGGTTTTGATACTGCTTACAGATCACACCACCTAAACACCCCAAATAAAATCAATTTTCTCCTGTACTGATGTTACATTTTAACACAGAAACATCTTGCACCTCCACTTCAATAATTTTTTTCTCATATGTTTCCAGTGCCCTACCTACTATTCTGTAAAAGAAATAATCAGTCATCTAGAATTAGTTTTTTAAGAAGACTGAATATTTAATTTTCCATTATCTACACTTCTAAATGCAGGCACTGTTTAATGCCATTGACGAATTGACATTTAGCAAAGCAACATCACTTCACAGCAAAAAGGGTTAAAGAGACCTGTATTAATATAGAAGTCAAGCTTTTAATATTCTTCAAATATTAACAAAGAAAGATGATAATGTTGAGTTAATATGGGTTAAGGATAAAAAGAAAATAAATTTTTCTGATTGCTAAGTGTTGACACTTTTTTGGCTAGGCCTGCAGCCTTTTCTTGAAGGCTGTGTAATTACAGAAGGCTTTTCCCCTCCTTCCCCCTCCTGCTTCTAGCCCACATTAGTAATGACCCCTTCACTGCTTCAAAAACCACTAATAGTCTTCAGCAAAGGCAAGAAAAATGAACAGGATAAATTGGAATCCACAGTCAGTAATTTGCATCATATGAGACTGCTTTGGCCACTCACACTCATTCCTGGCCATCAATCGTGCGCTGTCAGGTGCTGCACTCTGCCACCATGATAAATATTCCTCCTAACACTCTGATTCGTCCAAACAATGTAATTGTCCTCTATTCTCCTCTTGGTAATGGAGATAATGAATGACTGCACAAACAAGAAGGATTGCTCATCACAGACACAGGGGTGGCTTCAAACCAAAAAGCCCCGAGTACAAATTTTAATTGACTGAAAACACAGGTTGAAAGAAAAGAAATCCTGTCTTCCATTTCCAGGCTTTGAGACAGTCACTTCTGAGCTTTCCCCTTCTGGTTTGAGGGGTGGGTTCTTTATCCTGAATGTGGGCCCCCCAAAATGGGTAAAATGAGACTAGGAAATTCTGCCTTTGGAAAGCAGCCACAGAAATGCTGTCCAGTATGGGATTCATGTAAAACAACTCCTCACTTTAATTGTGTTTAATCCCAAACTGCGAGGAGCTGCTGTTATTAAAAAAAAAAAAAAAAAACAAAAACAAAAAACCCCCAACTCTTCCAAATGGAAACAGTTCCATTCGGTTAAATACTTATTGTACTGTAAGGAATAGTATGTTTTTAAAATTTCAGTCAAAATATAACCAAACCACGCATAAAGTGAATTGCATTCAACAGCACAGAGCTTGATGGAAATCACTGAGCCTACTCAGTGTGATAGCCATCCTGGAGCTATTAAGACATTTGAAAATTGGTACACACAAGATCAACAAACACTTAAAAGCCGAGATCTTATCAAAATTCACCTTGCACAGATGGCTTTTATTATTTCTAATTAAGAGTGAGGGACAATAGCACAACAACTTTAACTTATTTAAATAATGTTCTACATTTTGGGGAAGAGAGAGAGAGAGAGTGAAAACTGGTGCTATTTTCTGTTGATTTCCTACTCCCCCCCTCCTTCAACATCAGTGATTCTATGGCTTTTAAATGTGAAGTGGACTGTTTATCTGAAAGTGTGCTGGCAGACTGCCACCATATTTCTAAGATTAAAGAAAGGATTGAAAACAATCAGCTTTCCGAGGAACTGAAACCACGACAATATGTTTCTGATTAATTTACAAATACATGTATATATTTAAGGCTAAACTACAGAACCAGAAAATTCCTACTAGTTAGTCTATCACAGGCATTCTTACACTTTATTAGAACAGACATCATATTGAAATAATAAGCATGGGAGGCCTTCATTTCTGCTTTGATCTATATTACTAAATGTCTGACTGGCTCAGATTTAAAATAAACTTTGGTATGTTTGCACTTGAAAACTGGAAAAAGACCACAAATAATAATTTGTTGTCGGTTTCCATATTATCTTACTAAAAGTTATAGTTTAGTCTATACACTGCTGGATGCCAGGAGATGTTAGTCCAGTCACCCCTGCAGTGGCTAAACTTTCTGGTAGAAATACACATTTTAATATGGTTGCAATGATGATAAGTCACTTCATCACCATGTAACTACCTGAGATGAATTAACAGCTTTACCTGCTTTGCAAATCTCTTGCAGGCGAGTGTCATTACAGCATTAAATGCACAGGTATGTACTGAAGAAGAGTTCCACGGGGTTCCTTCTGCTCTGAACTTCTAAGGGTTGGGATTTCATGACCCAAACCCTGCCAAAAGCATTGTAAATGTGAAGGCAAGATTTCAAGATGTTTAATGATGGCTTTTCAGCATTGTCTTGTGTAGTTTAAAGTGGTTTGTTTTAAGTGTGAGTGTGGTCAATTTGCCTCCAATAAATTAAATGACACTTATGCCCAGCATAGTTGGATTTGGTAGTGGACTTGGGAGTTTACATGTAGGTAATAACTTGGGAGTTTATATGTAGGTAATAATTTTACTCAGACAAAGGTACACGTTACAGAATTTAATATAAGAATAGTTTATTTTCTTATTTAGAAAGCTGTATTCAGAGGAAGGAACATAGAGGGGAGTTTCTAATAAGGAGAATCTAAATTATTCACCCTTAAAAAGCATAATGAGTACAAACTGCTAGGGATTGTTTCAAAAGGCAGGATTAAAGAATACACTGACATCCTTTAACTTTTCTCAGCCTATTAAAAGCATTCCTTAATTGTCTGTTTAAATGTTAATCTCAGTAACAAATGAGTTAACAGTCATAAAAAAAGAAAATCTCACCACCTCTAAAAATTCCCATTCTACTGAGACTATCTCATCACTTTATTGCCAAGGTAACCATGGGTATCTCATGAACTCTTCAGTGCTACTGGATGGTCAAATAGCAATGCCACAAGACACTTGGTCCTCTGTCTGTGGGTGATCAAGCCATGCTGCAAATAATGAACTGAGCTCCAAAATGGGTGCACTTCTGCACTGTTATCTGTGATACTGCAACTCTTTTAGGAAGCAGAGGAAGCACTTGCATTCCAGAATTTTCAACATTCAACAGCAACAGAAAATGCTATAAGCCCATTTGCCTGACAGACTATGCATTGGTAGGGCTACATTTAAATCATGATCCTAGTTACCTAAGATATCACCCATCTCATCACATTAAAACATTTTTAATATCTTAACTATGTAATGCCACTCTAAATGGTCAAGGAGAAGAGGGACCTTCACATACAGTACCACAGGACCAAGATTACTGAGCATGCTTTTAGAAAAGATTGAATGTATCTCCTGAACCAAAAGCTTTTCAAACTTTAATTAAAGCTTACCTGTTTGATCTAGATCTCTTAGTATCATTATTCTTGTCTGTTATTTACATACATGCTGCCAGACACATTATAATGGCTCCCAAGCACTTATGCCTCCTTCCTGAGCAGAAAAACTGTTGTTGTATCTCCATTAATTCCCAGAGAAGACCACTCATGCTAAAAACAGTGAACACCTAATAAGGCACCTGGACAGACAGACCTAGCTGAAGAATCAGACTTGTTGTGGAAGATCTAACAAAAACCACACCAGCACTTGGTAGGCCTGGCTCCTCCCAATCAATAAAAGACAGCCATACTTAACTGCTGGATAGTCTAGAGCTGATTTGAGCCGCTAGCTGAACTAAGACAAGGAGAAATTAAAAAGCAAAGCTAGAATAGATATGGAACAATGGCATAAACACCCTGCCTCTACCATATTCCTCACTCTTTCTTGTCTGATGAACAAAAGACTAGGAGGACCCACTTTTCTGTGTTTTGCCACTTTAAAGACATCAGGCAACACATTCAAAGAGACAAGCTGATGTGCTAAGGAAGTTCAATATACATGAGAGGGTTGCTGATGACATATGGCTGCTTTTAGACACAACAAAAAAGAATGACCAGATGTGTGGTTTGCAAAATGAATGTTCTAAGGAAGGGAAGAAAGATGATTAATAAAGTAATATGCAGTGTTGTGGTAGGAAAAATTCCCATCTTTGCAATGGAAACAGAACAATGAGAGAAAACCATATTCTTTGGTGCTGTAAGAAGAAAAACAATTTGCATCTCTTATACAAAATTTTCGCCCTGAAAATTTTCCTTCAAGTAATTTAAAAGGAGGGTAAGCAGCCCGTAAGCAGTGATTTTGAAAATGGTGACTATTCACATGGACAAGAAGGCTGACAATAAGCATTATCGCACATCAAGTACAATTTGGCTCTATTTTCTGTGAAGAAGAACTGCAGTTTCTGATGAAAATATTAATATATTACTGTTGTCCCAATTTCTTGCAAAGCTATCAAACATTTCAGGGGTTTTGACACAGAAGAATAGATAGACACTTTGGCTCTGGTCTTTTAATTCTGAATTTTCAGGCAGTGAGATCCCTGAAAGTAGGATAAATACTGGGATGGTCTGACATAATGAATGGAGAAAAGAATCTATGGAGAAAATGGATGAATATCTGATTGTGATGGTAGGAATGTCATGGTGCACTTTTTAAGGTAGCAAAGAACTAAAAAAAAACCAAACAAACAAAGCAACAAAAAAGAGAATGCAGCAATAACTGTGCTACAGGAAAATATTATGGTTGCTATTTATAAGACTCTAAAGCTAGCTAAGTGAAAATATTTCTGTTGCAGTTGAAGGGCAGAATGAATTGCAGGAGAGAGAAACACTCAAAGTTTGACTTAAATTTTGCTTATAGATTAAAAAGAGGTAAAATTGGTAGCTATGGAAAAGATTAAATGATTGAAAAGATTTTAAAAATACATTTCAGGTAACAAGAAAGTACTGGAGAGAGAGGAACAGTGATATTGGACCAATGGGTTTTCAGGTCAATCTCCAGACATAAAGCACAATGCGTAGTAATAAAACCAAACAGTATTACAGTAATTTTCTTCTCCTAGATATTATATGTGATCTTCTAGATGTTTGGATATAAAATCTTATTTCCATTGAGTCAGTAAGAGTGTTGCCATTATATTCCTTAGAATTTGATTTGAAGCCTAATTTAAGAAACTTAACCTTTCAGTAAACATACCAAAATGTTACTTTAAGCTTCTGAAATACAAAATCCATATTTCAGACAAATATTTAAGAGTTGTCTGCCGTATCTTACAATTATTGCAGACAAAGACTGAAAAGAAAATATGGAATGCATATTAAAAAAATAGATATGCCCCAAGAAGAACTAAAATTAAAGACAATACTTCAAGACTAAAATCTGCGATGGAGCTAAGGGAGAGAGTCTTTCAAATCACTAAACAATCAGTAGAGTAAAGTAGTCCCAGAAGTAATGGAAGGAAACAAAAATAAAAATACTGTAAACCCTGAAGTAAAAATCATATTGAGAAAGCCTTAAAGTAATGAACAAAGTTAAGCTATAAGACAGAAAGATTACTTCTAAATAGTTCTCTCTCTTATACAGAATGAAGTGTCTCATCAAGTTCTGCTTTGTTAATCTCTCGAGGAAAGACCTAGAGCAAATATGGGGGGTGAGAACACCTTACTTAATCCAAGTTAAGAAAATAATCAGCACTACTAAAAATAGTGTTCCTTTCATTAATATCAGGAGGCAGAACTGTGTCCCTTTTAATGGCTTGGCAAAAGGGAACTGTCTGGTGAGCCTTAGATTATTTTTCTTCAAAATGTGAATCTTATTGGCAGGCTTATCAGAAATATCTATTTATGCTAAAGATCAGCCCCATCAGCACAATTTGGATGCAAATATCCACATCTGACCCTATACAGTCACTGGTTTTGATGTAAGGTCCTTCAAACAAAGGGTTACTGTAGATACCAGATCCACATATGTGACAGTTCTCTAATTTTTCATTTATTAAGTTCTGCAATGTTTTTTCATGATTGTCTAAATTACTGGCTATGACTGAGGCAGATGATCATTAAATACAAGATCTTTTTACTTAGCCTTTGCAATTTGGATTAGGAATTTGTGAATCATATAGACACATTTAGGAATTGAAACAGCATTATATATTAAACAGTGATACTCACACAGTACAGTTACAACTGTCTTTGATGGTTAAGCCATCTCACTGAACAATTCTTTTTTCAAGATTGGGTAAACTGAAGAATCTCAGATTATATGTTTGAAAAGTTCAGGACCACATAAGGATTTTCACAAATCTGGTCACAAAAAATCCCAGCTCTCTGCTTTGCAATATACTCAGGGAATCAGTTCCAACAGGGCTGATTTAATTGAATTTGAACCCCAGTTTAGCCTATGGAGCTGTCTCTTTTTTGATTGCCCTAAACCAAATTCTTACAGAAAATGGTTTACAAATGCATTATGAAAGAATGCAGGGCTCACAAAGCCATGAAGATGAAGCCCAGTTTCATTTTTTTCTGCGCTATGGACAGGATTTACAATTGATAGGAAAACTCCCATGTTCACGATGAATGATAATGGGCAAGGAACTAGTATATTCAATCAGTAGCTGGCTTCTGTTAGCTGGGATGGAGAACTGCATAAATCAAGGATTCAAGGAAACACAGAATAGGGATAATATAACATGTAAATGAGAGGAAACATGGCCATGAAAAGATTAAATACTTCAAATACCCAAGAAGCAGAAATATTTTCCTAATGATTTCAAAGGAAAGGAAGATTCAGAATTAATCTGATCTAAACATGTGAAACCCCAGAAGCATTAGTGTTAAATAGATCCTCATCCTGTAAAAGAGTATGTAACATATTGTGGAATATTTAGTGAAGTAACCATTGCTGAATGTCCAGAAAAGTTTTCTGAACTTCAGCAATATATTGCAAAGCCTAATTTAATGAGGAAGGCAACATGGGTTTATGACAGCAAGGTCTTTCTTAATTAACTTCCTAGTGTTGTTAAATAATGTTATCACCAGAGCAGAGGAATGGAAATGCCATAGATATTATCTCTTTCAGTTTTATTACAGCACTTGATATAATTTCAGATTAAAGACTATAAAGTAGAAAAATGTGTCGTAAACAAGTAACAACAAGTGGTGGGTTAAGCTGTGAAGAGTGAGGAGACTCCTTGCACTTTTATATATAATTGAGTTAAGCAACAATATTAGATAAAGCTAGAAATACAAAAGATTCATGCACTGTTAGGCATGAAAGGTATGCTAAAAGGCCAACCTACCACCCCACAAAGGCAACAGAAGTTCTCTGAAGACTTCAATGGAAGCTGAATTGTAAATTTATTACCCTTTACTGATTAATATAGAAAGCCTTTTTTTTTTCTTGAGATGCAGATGCTGTTATGTAAATTGTGAAAAAGTGGTGTAGAAAGTTGTAATCAATGTTTTCTGAAACATCTTGGTACAGTACATGAGTGAAAGTATCAACAAGCACAAAAATGTGTATTGTTATCTCCCTCACCACCACCTTGCTGGATCAAAGTTCAAGCTTTGTTAGAGGTCTTTAATTTAATCCATGATCCTTCAGGTTCTGCTGTTTTGTAGATCTGGGGCTCATCTTTTGCTTCTGCTTTAATTTGGAGCTGTTGTGCATCCATCAGGCTAAATAAAATCAACAAAGTTCAATAGAACATCTTTCTTTTTTACTTCACTGCACAGGTGGGATAGGCAGGGTGAATCACATCAGAAATGTGGTACTAAATACTCTGAAGCCTACAGAACATAGACATAGGTTAAGTCACAAGTATGGAATTATTTGATGTGGATTAGGTACTAATACTGAAAAATCTATCATAAAAGAAAAGCTAAGCTACCCAGAACTGATGTCTTCAGCACCAAAACTTATAAACAAAGAGAATGGTGCACTGACTTGGAAAACTTTTGCTATGATTTAATCTGTGTTGTGTTAGAAATGGAAAGTTAGATTTTTTAAACATTTTTTGTGCCACGTTCTGGCAGTGATACTTACATGGTCCTATTAAGCAGCACTTTATTCCATCTGGGAACCCTTTGAGTTTCCTTGGGTTACACACAGAATAAAACACTAATCAGTACAAGTAAGGTCTGGCTCTGAGTTTGGCTCATAGACAGAGGACTGGAGAGAGAACTTTGTTTTGGTTAGTCTCTGAGTAGGAGACTTTGAATTTCCTTTTTACCTAAGCTACATCTGCTGAGCTAGTTTATTACAAAAGAAATGGGAACTATGGCAATACATAGCTCCAAGTGTCTCCCATTCATACCATAAATATGTGAGGCCATGGCTCTGGGCAAGCTTTTCAACACATTCAGTAGCAGGATTTGATAGAATGCAACAGCTAAGTCTCATTGCACCTCTTAATTTGCTTGCTGGAACTTGGCAATTTACCTTTCAAGAGCCACAGACCAAGTGGATATCTGTTTGGCACACACAAAAGTTCTTTTCAGGGATCTAGTGAAAGGGTAAGGTATGGACTGCAGCTTAATGAAGTTATAAGCTAGTGACATATCATGCCAGAAAATATCCATGACCTACTAAAAGGAAAGAAAACTAGTCATCATAAAATAAAGGTTTTTGTTTTCATTTTTAATGTACATAGTTTAATTTGTACTTAGCTGGTTATATATATCTATACAGATATATATAGATACATTTATATACACACTGAATCTGCAAAGCAAAGGCAATGGCTGCAACAACTTTTGTAGTACAAAGACACCACATTAATAGTGAAAGCCTGAACCGTTCACAGTTAAGGCCAGGCTTATTCAGGAGTTCATCTGAGTTTTGGCAAACGTTGTAAGACTTTTGGTTGCAGTGCTGCAATCGATGCTTTCATGTGGCAGCTAGGTGAAACTGCTGTGGTTCCGGCTCAGTCTCACACTGCCTCTGAACCCAAAACCTCAAAGATGAACTCTGAGCCATGAATTTACATAAATTATTTACAAGCATTTCCAATATTCTGCAAAGGGAAACGGCAGCTCAGGTCTTCAAAGGATATCTACTTTCCAAAGCATATGTAGGTTTTGTTTGCTATTCTCTGAGTGAGTCCAGAAGAGAAGGCTATATGCTCTCCTCTTCCTGGAGAGGCCTCTTTTCTTCAATGGAGCAGAACTGCCAGCACAAGTTGGCAATTTCTACACTGGCAGCTTGTGTACAAGGGTTTGAAATTCCTGCAGAACCAAGACCTGGAGACTTGTCTCTTTGAAGAGAAAAGAGCTTGTAACAGGTGATAGGAAATAATAAGGGGATGTCAGTAGCCAGCATGGATATACCCAGCTGCTGGTGACTGTTACGAGTTTTAGAGCAGAGGTCACAACATTTTATGGTTTTGGGAGTGGGAAGTTGAGGGCTTTAAATTGAAATGGCCCTTTTGGACAAGGGTTTCTAGAATATAGGTCTAAAAAGAATAAAGCATCTGAAAAAGCATTATGCCTGATTTGAAGCGTTTATTAATGCTCATACCTCTTCTTTAAAGTGATATGATTATGATTACATTTAAATTTAATCAGCTTCTGAAGGGCAGCTCAGGTATGTGAGATGAGAGGGCAAGCACATGGAAAAGGAAGTAGCTTTGCAAAGTGTTTTTAAGGTCAGGAGAAATAGGGATGTTAATGCAGCAAGATGTAGGTTTTATTTTGGTAAAGGATTTAGCTCAATCTCAGAAAGACAACTTGGAACAGAAAAGTGAATCTGGGGAAGTCAGAGTAAAAGGTGGCTGAGGAGCAGAGAAGGGCTCTAGAGAAGGAAGTGTGGGTCTTGGGAAGCCCCACAGTCAGAGGGACTGAAAGGCTGGTTTTCAGCAGGGCTGAGGTGGGACTGATGGGAAAGTAAGTATCAAATCACATTAGGGTTTGACCAACACCTGGGCATCTCTGGTTTGTTTCAGAGTTCCTCTGTAGAGCTTGAATTAATTTATTGATAAGCCTCAGATTTTAAAAAGTGTTAGAAAGCCTCAGGAAATTCTTACAGGTGGTTTATAATCTCAGTTATTTGGGTCTTGCACATTTTTCCATTTCTGTTTGCATTTGCACAACTTGCCAGTAGTCTTAGGTGTAAAAATATATACTACACATTGATGTTCTGCCTACCACTACCACTGAGCACAATATGCTGATTTCCCTAGGCTTAAAATGGAAAAAGCATGAAAACACAGATACACACACAACCCATCACATAACATACTTAGGAAACAGTAGATAGCAACATCTGCCATAGATCTGTAACATTTTAAAAATATTTACTAGGAAAATGTTAAAAGAATGTATAATATTTACACATTAAAAAGTCTTGATCCGAAGTGGTTTTTTTTTAGAAGTATGTACTGTTCTGCCATGTGGCAGGTGCCCTGAGCTAACATCAATCTGAAAAGAAGCAAGAAGTATTTGGTGCGACCATAGAAACATTTAGGGACCTAAAGACAAATCTATGCATGATTAAACAGAATAGGAGTCAGGTGGCTAATCTTCCTGATTTCTGTGGGAGCAATGCAATATATTTAGTTGCTTTTCACAATTTGACAAGTTTTCATCTGCATTTTTAGTCACCTAAATGTATTTAAGATCTGGTTTAATAGAACCTGTTGACCTTTCCTTGTAAGATTGGATGCCCTCCCCAGAGACCACCATCTTCTCGAACATCCAGTGCTCAACTAGCCACTATTACTAAGTGAGAATAATCTCAGTATTTTGGGAGCCTGTGGAGCCCCCATAAACCCTTAAGAAATTCGGCAACTTAAAATGAAAGCCAAGCAATTTACTTGGTCTTTTACTGCCCATTTCTTCTGGGTAGCTTTTTAATAAAATCTCCTTACAATCAATAAAATATATTTATAAGAAAGTACCACACTCCTACCAACAATCTGCAAGCTGGTGCATACACTTCACGGCTTATAAACTGACACTCTGTAATAGCTGCACAGTTTTTAGCAGCTGTCTCTCACACCATGTGTCCTGCCCAAGTGGAGACTGAGATTCAGACATGGTGTTCAAACACTGGGATTATCCTGTAATTTTCTGAATAGATGGCAACCATATGATAATTAATTCCCTAAAACCAAGCAGGGAGAAACAGCTGAAGAGGGGAAGGTTTTTTACATTGCAAAGATGCAATACCCAGGGGGCTTTCGGATATTCTGGACGTGGGTATAGACAGGATAAGAACTTCAGTAGTAAACAGATAAATTGATATTCTGTTCCTACCCACACTTCAGTTTTGGAAATGATGTGTGACTTCCATAAGAAACAGCAGGTGAATATGCACATCCATCCTTATACTTGACTCTAAAGGCATTTATGAAAAAAGGAGTCCAGAAATCTGAATTCTATACTGATTTAAAAGAATTAATCCTCTTCTTTCTTTTTACCTGAATGAGGTTAAAAATCCTGTCCTGCAAACTGCAGAAATAACTCTTAGAGCCTGGCCTTCTACCTCAATCCATTCCACACAGGAATAGTGGCATGCTTTCAAAATTATTTTTTCAGCCTTGAAAAGCCTGTTCCTTCCATCTTTGTGATTAGCTTGCCTCTACTGGCTCTGCAAAGTAAGTTGACAGGACAGGAGGCCACTCATCCCAAATGCAGTCACTGAAAGCTATCACAGATGCTGTTACATGGTTTTAGTTCTGTATCTTAACTGAAGGTGAAGAAGGCAGATTTTGGCCTTTACTCATAAGCGATAGTAGGATGGTACAATTTGCATCTCTTTTATGCAGGAACAAAAGTTTTGAGTAATCTTAATCTATATGCTGTTTTCTTGGCTTGCTAGCCACTGTTGAGTTGGCTCATCTACTTATTGGAAGTAAGAACTGACTCTCAGTAAATCACACGATTTGCATAACATACCTGCTTTTAACAAACAATGACTTCCTCAACAAAATGTTAACAAGTTGACTTATTCTTTCTTTTATTCCTCCTTTCACTAGTATGTAGTGGTGAAGTTGGCAGATCTCCTTTACAAGTTTTAAAATTTTCATATTTTGTTGGAATTCAGAGAAAAAGTTGAACATGCTCTTAGCGTTACAAAAGACTTGTGCCATTTTCATGTTTATCTTGAGGAACTTGACAGTAAATTAAGTTGAGGAATTACCATAACTTAATATTTGTATGTACTTAGAATACTTTCCAGACAGGAATCTCAAATGTCTTCATGAATGTTAAGGAATACAAGCAGTGAAAACCTTACTACATCACTCCCTGGAAGAAGAAAGCAAGAAAGGCAAAAAGAGGCTGACTTTGGGTGGATAAAGGGAGGCCTAGATATACCAAGTGCCTGACCTTATGTCATATGAGAGGAAAAATACACAGCTGGTGACAGAACCCAGGGATGAGCTTACAGACTGTAGCAGTAGGTTTCTGCATCAAGAAAAGACACCTCAATTAGCAATCAGATTTTTAAGAGCACGGGGAGAGTAGTCAAAACCCTCTAGTTTTATAAGACAGGCACTTAAGATCTATGACTGATGAATGAATCATGATATTTCTCCAACTACAAAAGGTAGCACTTGCATATCTTTTGAGTACAGAATAATTCCTGGAATAATTAAACAAACAGAAAGAATTAGGACATGTTGGAAGAACTGACATTGTGGCTGATTTTCAAAGAAGTTTTAGGTTTAGGGGTGCTGATCCCATCAGAACAAAATAAGAAATGTGTGTCAAACTCCCTGAGGCCTCATTGAAATTCTCAGCTCATATCACTGCAACTGATTGCACAGGAAGACAAATTAGAGTTAAAATGGAATTTAATTCTATCCTGTACATATGTTCAGTTTTTTTCCTGCTATCATTCATTCATTGCTTTATTTTAAATGCACCTTTCATTCAGTGATTTGCAGTAATGAAACAACCACAGAGAAAACACTTCCTTCCATACCCCCCAAAATCCTAAAATTTTATAAAGGATTAATAAGCAATGGACCACAGCATCAAGTGCCTTGAATTGACACCATTTCTTTGCCAATTTAAACTAGCTGAGTACATGGCCTCCCATCTTTTTGTGTTTTCTGAGGTTATTCTCAGCAGCACCTGCACAGTAAATAAAGGTAAAAAGTGCAACAAAATAGACTCAGACATATCAGCGAATGAGGAGCTCTGCTTCCCATATACATTAGTGAACTTTTCTCCTGACAAACAGGCTATCACCGTATAATGGGCTTTTCCTGAAGTTTACTGCGGCACTGTTTATAATAACATTGCATCCAGCCTGCCTTGTTGGTACTTTTGCATTGCAGGGTAACAGTTCTGAGGTGGCAGCAAACAGCTTCCGTGCTTGTGTCAGGAGAAATAAAACTGTTATTATTTCATACACTTCAGAGGCCACACTCGAACTCAGCAGCTCTGCAGAGCTGTTGTGAACAGAAAGCTCTGCTGTAGAACACCGGGCTGCCCCCTCAACAATAAACCGTCTTCTCTCCCCTCCGTGTTTGGCTTCCCGCCAGTTGCCCATTTGCTTTACACCATCAATTTATATTCACTGAGATGGTGTAAGGTTCTAGAACAGCACTGATTATCAAATCTGCCTGCCAAACATATGAGCAGTAAAAGCTGGTCTTCCAGAGTCCTACATGTATCATCCAAGGGCCCGATCCTGCAAGCTCGCCCGACAGGGAGCAGTGCTCAGATCAGCCAAAGTCAACGGAGCCCTGAATTCACAGCAGCAAATGCCACTGCTAGGAAAAAGTGCTAGTGGGCTGAAGTCCTCGATGGCTTGGCTTTCCTGCACAGAGTTTCAAAGGAGTGATTTTAATAACCCCACTGTGGTGTAAGCCCTGTCGGAGTCGTCGGAGAGAGCTCGTAGCTTTTGTCACATATTTTGATTACTGTTTCATTCAGCAGCAATTTGCCAGATGATACTATCTCTTCTGGTATATGTGACGCAGTTTTTAAAAAGCCTTTAGAACAGCCATGCAGCCACTCATTCCTTGCTAATCCTAAAATTTGAAAAGCCAAAAAGCTCTCGCCTTCTTACCCCTTCCCTCATTCAAAACATTCCATCACCAGAGTTCAAAAAAAGTTAAAAATTTGATGCTTCAGAAAAAGACTTTAAAAGGAAGACACAGGCTGATCTTTATTTGCCTTTAAAGTCTAAGAAGCATGCTATTCTGGCTTCCAAGCTTTCTATTTTATCACGAGGTCTAGGAATTTACTTATTTAAATGGAAGCTTATATTCTCAGAGGAAAGAAAAAACAATATTTACAGCTGGGACAGTTCTTTAGAAAGACACCAAATGTCATGAGAGAAGCATTCAGGAGGACTGAAAACACTGCATTAACAATGGATTTTAGCAAATTAATTAGCCTTGCCCATTTTAATTTTTCTTTCACAATGCTTTAAGCTTGTGAGAGTCAGCCACAATGGGTTCTGTTCACAAGTTACTTTGCATCTAAAAAGAATTAGAATATTTCATGCTTGCTTTTCCGTGTGGTCATATATTGGTAATCCTAATTTGAATCCTTTCACCTCATGTGCAATTAGTTCTCACTGAAGCTCGTAGACGTCATCCATACGTAAGGAAAGGGGGATGGATCTTTAATGAGTGGGAAGTAAATGTAACAATGAAATAGCTAATGAAGAGGTTTTACAGAAACAATACAGCTTTCTGGATTTGAAACAAACTGGCAGAGATAAATACATCTACCTACTCTTTACTTAAGAGCCATAATATTGGGCTCACTTAATGCATTCAAAAGTATGCATGCATTTTCCAAATGTTTCCTAGCTATATTAATCACATCTCAATCCTAAAATGAGCTCTGTGCAAGAAGACTTATGCACATCCATAGTGTTATCTGCAAGATTACAGCCTTTATTGCTGACTATTTGTAAATAAGGATAAAAGTCAGCGTAGGCATCTCTTCAAATGCAGCTTTAAAATACCATATGTCCTTATGCTTGTGTTATGTGATGAAACCTGACAGATCAAAGGACCAGATTTCCCACTCTACATTGATTATTTACTATCATTCATTTTCATGCATTTTAATATGTGGTATCTACATTTAGGTTCTTGAGAGCCAGAGAGAATTCAAGCTGCAATACTTGGATCCAGACTCGGAACTTCACATAGCTTGGGGATCTGGCATTTTGGTTCAGCTTTTCCATTATGTAAACAACAATGTATGTCAGATGAAGTCCGCACTGTCTTCAAACCTGCTCAAGCTGTCTTACCCCTTTTCTCCTCTCCAATATATTCACCTTTTCCCCTCAAAAAAAGGAAAAAAAATTCATTTCACGGCTAGAAATTCATAACAGATTTTGACTGCAGGCATCAATCCTTCAAATCACTGTGTAAGTCAGTGGCAGGCCATGTTGTCTTTCTAAACATAAACTAACAGAGTGACCTGATAGAGACAACAACAGGGCTTCTGACACTTCTTTTATTGCCCAGTCATAAATTCATAAAGGGAAGTATACTATCACCAATTGGTAAGTTTGCTAGATAAACATCAACACCAATTTAATGGCTTGCGTACACATTGTAAAACAGGGAATCTTTATACAAAGAAATCAGATAAATCAAACATGAGCTGAGTCTTAGAGGAAAGCAATTAAAGCTTTAAGGTAAGGTTGCTGAGGGAAGGCCCAGTATCGCATTATAGTGTATAATAGAAAATATGCTAACATGGAGTACAGTATGTGAAACTAAATTAATTAGTAATATAAAACACTTCTAAAGCAGCATGTCCATTGACAGATAAATAGATTAAACATAAGAGATAAATAACCCATTCAGAGATCTCAGCTCTTTTTTTATCAAAGAGAAGAAATGAAAAAAGAAATCAAACTTCCTAAAAGACAGAAGTGATAAAAGCATAGCTAAAATAGACATTTTAAAGCCGACTTGTTCGCCCCAGGCTAGTGATTGAAAAGAAAAAGCATAGCCGGACCATAAAAAACCTATTGGACCATATTTCATTTGCTATAGTATATTTAAATGTTTCACTGCACACCAATTTAAATCTAGTGCCTTATAGGCTGGTATAAAATACCTCAAGCTGTACTACTTTCTGTGCAAGAGTAAAGATCCTTTCTTTGAGAGAGATTCCTTACAGATACCTCATATAGCCCTTCTTAGAGTTAGAAATATACTTAAGACTAAATGGGCAAATTTTTTCTGCTTCTTTTCCCCCCTACCAAAACAAACACACAATCTTCTCTTAGGATTAAGCACTGTTAGCACAATACAGACTGGAACAAGAGGATCTCCCAGAGCCCACATACAAAAGCTTAACCTGTTCTCTAAATTCCAGACAAAACATTTGTACCAGGTACAGCTCTCCATGTAAGGCCCAGTCTGGAGGTCTCTGCTTGTACTTTCTGGCATGCAACTGGTGCAATTCAAGGAACCATTCAATGAATTGCATATTAAATGCACAATCACCTGTTAATCTTCACAGATTGCTTCTGTGTATCTCTCTTCTAAGCTTCTACCAGTCTCCCAAAAATTTTTTCAAGTTCCTCCAGTGATGGTAACATACTGCTGACAGTTGAGCATGTCCCTCATTCCAATTTGCCTGATGAAAGAATTTGATAGCACAGAACCTGGGACAAAACTGCTTCCCTCAGGTTGTATTACCTTCACTTCTCAGCTGAACACCTCACCTTTCTGAGGTAAGTGGTTTTGCAAGTTTTCTGGGATCCCCATGGACACAGAAAGCATTTGCAAATTACAGGCACATCTTTGGTGGTCCAAACTCTAATTCAAGGAGCTCAGGTTTGTGTTTATGGCACCCAATATGCTGAAGTGTCATTTGCTCCCCACCACCTGAATTAGGTGAGCAGTGCAAAAGTTACTGTGTGAATTGACAATCACCTTGATGCCTATTCCAGTGTGGAACTTGCTATCCAGAGGAAAGTAAATTTTGTTTTGGTGAAAGTAGGCTTCATCTCCACAGTGATAGGAGCCTACATGTTAGCCATCATAATAGAAAATGCTTTTAAATCCTCCCTAAGGGAAATGTATTATCCACCATTTCTGTAAAAAAGGAGTGGGGGATGGGGAGTAAAGGTAAGTATTCTAGATATATGGCAAAACGTGCTGTTTTTCCAGCAGCCTCTGTTTTAATACAGATGGTTAGAATTTGTGTTAGTTAGATTTGTCTGGGTGCGACAGAAAAAACATAACCTGTAGCTCTTTTGTAAAGCAGAATCAAAGTCAGTATTCACCTGCTGGAAATTCTAACATTGCACAGGGGCACTCGGTCAGGATATTATGAAAAAGCAGAAGTTAGTAACACATCCAAGGGTGAAGAGAGAGGGCACAGGACGTACTTTGAATCAGTAAATCACACTAACTCTACAATGCAAATTTTAAAAGCATTTTGAGCAAGTTAGACACAGACATTAAAGCCACCCTGAGGGAACTTTAATTTACGTGACTGGGTGATTTGCTATCACTATGTAACTGCCAAAGCCTCACTGCATTTGGCAACACCACAGAAGTAACCTTCCCATGCAGGCAAATCACTCACTAGCAATATCTGCACTGAATTAACCTGTGTAAGCATTTAAATAGGAAGAATGACTTTAAAGACAAATTCTGTCCTCACGAGCAGTGCTAAAAATCTGCAGCAACTTACTACCAGGCCCTCTCTTCCTAATTTCTGGAAAATGACTCCTAAAACTTGTGCTTTCAGTTTATTTTAGACAGAACAGGTATTCCTCTTGTAAGACAGTATTTTCATTTGCTAAACTTTGCTTTCTAAATTGAAATTTAGTCTGCAGAATGTTTGCCCAAGCCTCAATTATTTTGGAAAGTTTTAGCAAAAATGATTCAGCCATTTCTGAAAATGAAATTAAAGAAAAATACTGGTATGTTGTTTCTTGCTATATTTAATTGAGGAGAATGTGCTTTGGAACAGAAGCATAACATTTGGAGAAGGGATGGCCCTGCTCTTGGGGATGTGCCTTTTGCCATCTCTTTGAAAATCCACCCACATTTGGCCAAGCTATAAACCTTTGAAAATTTTCAATTAGCACTAGTTTAGTAAAGACATTTAAGAGTTTGTCAGCTAAATTCTTCAAAGACTCCATCTGTACTGAACATGCTCCAGCCTGTACATGCTGGCATCTGCAGCACCCCCCACGGAAAAAGGGAGTGTGCACTGCTCCAGCTCTGAGCAGGAGGTCCTTTGAAATGGTCCTGCTCCATTACTGTGGACCTTCCTAGGCCAGGGACTGCGTACAGGCCACTGTTTCCTCTGCATCGCACATCTGTGTGGCGAGAGGGACCACAGGGGAGTAATGTAAAGAAAGCTGTGTGGCATTTTCCTTTTAATGTTTGCCATCAATGTCTGCCATTAGTGCCTTCAGAGGAGTGCATCAGTGGGCAGCTCCTCCTTTGCAATGAAGTGGGAGGAGCCAAGTCAGGTGCCAGCTCTTCATCCGGTCCCCATCACCCATTTCACCAGCCCTGATATTTCTTTTCCTCTCCTCATTTCCCTCATCCCACTCGAATCCCAGGGTCCAAGTCCAGCAGCTGCCTCCTTCCAGTTTGTTCCTACTAGCTTAATTAATTTGCAGTCACCTTCTCCCAATGCTCCAATTCTACTCCTTTACAACTGGAGTCTCCTCGTTTCCCTTGAGTCATCCAGGTAAACAACTGGAGTCATCCAGGGAAACAACTGGAGTCATCCTCCTTACTCAGCCAGTCCCTCTTAATCTCCTCCTTTGTTTCATAGTATCTGTCAGTGTGACACAAACTACATCCTTCACTCTTTTGGACAGCTTTGGTCCCCTCTGCATCAGCCTCCTCCATCACAGTCCTGGGTATCAGGAGGAATCATAGGGATGGGATAATTCATTGCTTCAGCTGCTGGCTATGACTCTCAGCTACTTGGGAACAGCCTTGCAATAGTGCATACAGTCCCTCTACAGCCTGAGTGCACTTTCACAAGCACAACATGGTGTGGGATTCACGATTCTGGCTATTCAGGACTAAATTTCTGAAGGTTTAGCTATCCAAACCCAGAAAGACTTCAGTAAGCATCTGTGAACTGTAATTTTTGCTAACACTTATCTGCAGACAAGTTGTTACATTTTTATAGGGAAAGCAAAAGCACACAAACACTGACCTGTAAAATTTCAAATCCCTCCCTCTCACAAATGGGATCACTGAAGTCTCTAGCATTATTTAAGTTAAATAATGTGCACCATTATTTTTCCACCTACATATTTTGTCTTAAATTTTTCTTGACATTTTAGCTGTCTATTACAGGTCCTAAACAGGACATTGAGAATGAGGTCATAATGCTATTTTGCAGTTATTGGTATACCCTGTATCTCAGAATCAGAAACTAAATGTTTTAAATCCTAAGACTGGCAGTGTCTATAGGTATGGCCTTTAATTTCAATAAAATTACTTCAAAACAGAGCTTGTTTTATATGTGATATTCATGTGTAATGTGTCATGTGCTTGCAGGACATTTTAATTGAATAAAGTATTTAATTTTGTGTATATCTTTATAATACCTCTAAGCTATCTGAAAAGTTAAGCTTGTTTGTCTCACATGGCAAAATTTTTGTGAAGTGATATAGTTTTCTCTGTTTACTTTCTCTGCTTTTCCATCAGCTCTACTGGAAAGAGCAAATGGAACTTAACTTCATAAGTAAAAGTAGTTAAGCTAGTTCTTGATGTTGGATAATTTTTGTCAGTAAGAAGAGTACTATTACTTTAATACTCTAACACAACACTTTGTCTCAGAGGTGTTGTACCCATTGCACTGCATTTTATAGATCACTAAGCAGCATTAATTGAAGCCAAATTCCTTCATTTTGACTGTGGGAGGAGTGTAGACAAAATGAGTTTTCTATTGAGGGAAAGAGAAGATGAAGAGCAAAAGAACAATAAAAATGCACTTTGCAAAATTACCATATTCCCTTTTTGCAATTCATGACAACATGGAGAGCTTGAAAGCTGAGCTTTGTATATCTACCAACTCCACAAACCTGCAAAGTTTCCGGCCTCTCTATCTTCTACCTATATAAATTAACTAATGCTCAAAGATTACCATGGCCTGAAATGGCATAACTGATCTGAAGATATCAAGGAAAACATTTTAATTTTGGGGGATTTTGTTGGAATGGCTGCACATATGAGTAAAGTTACATCACATTTGATCTCCCATTTTTCTGGGTTCTGTGTTAAGATTATAACATGGATTCCTGGAAATAATTTCTGACTTCCTTCCTGAAAGTCTGTGTGGCATCTGATCATGGGAAAGAGTCCATTAGACTGGGAATAAAAGGTTTGACAGAAACGAAGTGTCTGCTGCTTGTGATCAGCTCGTGTGTCGCAGGTAGGACAGGGTTACGCCGTAACACACAGCAAAAAGTTCTCAAGTTTCAGACCTAGTGGGCTGTGCAAGCTGACAGAAAATTGTCTATTTAAGTTTTATTTCTCTCCAAGGCTGGTGTGCTTACAAGATGGGATCAATGCTGTACATTAGTTTGTCCACTCCGAACACTCTGCTTTTCATACACTTACATTTTGAGGAACTCCAGGAAAATGTAAGAAACAAACCAAGAAAACAAGATGTTTCCAATCTCTTGATGAGAGATTAAGATTTTAAACACAAACAAACAAACAAAACAGCAAGTAGATCTCTCAAATCTAATGAAAAAGCAAAAAACTAAGGACAAAAAATCAACACGGAAAAATAGTTCTATCAAAAGCTATGCTTTCTAATAAAGCTTTTGTAAAAATTTTTACACAGTCTTCACAATTAAAAGTACCAAATCAGTGTCATATTCTGATAAAACCCTGATTTAATTTTTTAGGCATGAAATTCCCTCAAAATTACCTCTCTATATGTTTGTAAAACAGGAATCCACCTTTGCAGAAATATAAAGCCTTTTTGCTTAGGTACTTGGCACTTGGAAAATGATTCTTTTTGGCAATTGAAGGATAAAAACTGTCTGCTGTAGAAAATGGCTTGAATACTGAGCACTGAAGGAAGAAGTTTTTAAAAGTTCACTGAAGGGAAAGCTTTTTAAAGTATAGTTTGATAATTCATGCAATCTCTGCGTTGTGTGTCTGCATGGAAATCCCCAGTTTTTTCAGCATCTTGGAAAAGAATTTTAGAGAGTCACACAAAATGATACTGAGAAAAGTCAAGGTCTGAGGCCCTATCTTCCTCCCATTAGATCAAACGGAAAATAAAAATAAATCCTATTGTTTCTCCCCTTGTCTAAGACAAGGCTGGGAATGAGGTGTGGAAACTAAACCATGTTCTCAAGCTCAAAGGTAGTCCTTTTAGGTCAGGGCTCTGGCACACCAGCAAGTCATTGTAGGAAATGCAAATTTCCACTTTGCATTGCAGCAACCTTTCTGTTGATAGGGGACTTCTGTCTCCAGGGCTGCCGACCTTGCAAATTTTGCATGCATTTAAAAAAAAGTCACACAGAAAATTAAACAAAACCAGAGTTGAGGAAAAACACATCAATGTAGCGACTCTATTTAAAGAGGAATTTGGGCCTTCTGTGATGTTTCCTGTATTTTAAGTGCTTTTCTTTTTCCACTCAATACTTTAAAGGGACATGATCAAGGCTAAAGGACCTAAAATTAGACCTGCCAGCTGTGTTTTGGTTTGTGAGTATTCACAGGTCATGTTGTCCCTGTGCACTCACTGTCTGATCCATTCCCTGAAGGAGGGAAAATGCTGGAACATAAAGGAATTCTGATACCCCTTATGTACTTCAGTGTAGTCTCTGCTCTCCTCAGAGTAAATTAGACAGACAGAAAGAAGGCAGAAGACACATACCTCTGATCTTAGAAAAAGCATAGGGCTCTTGGATTGTTATTTTATTCTTAGCATCTATGTTTCATCTTTCATTTAGGGAAAATAATAGGTTTTAAAAGTTCATACATGAAAAAAATACATTAATATTCTGAAACATATTTGATTTTGGTTCAACCATGTTATCTTTTATAACGTTTTTCTGAAAATATCTAACCTTCCATAGTCCTGCCAATGCCAGCTGAGGTTTTTTGTGTCTTAAATCACTCATTAGTCTGCCAATTTTCCACCTAATAGCTCATCTAATTACTGAAAAGCAGCTCTAGATAGTTTGCAATTGCTCTATAAAACTTACTATTAAAATTTCAAGGGGCAGTTTATCCAAGAGACATTAGTCTGATCTCTAATTTTCAGGTGGTACAATCCTAAATAATTTGCTTTCACAGGTCTAGTAGTACACATGTAACTGTATAGTTTGGCTGCGGTTTTGATCTCTGCATGTGGAAAATAAAGGATTATGAGTTGAGGACCTCAAAATTAGATGCAGTTTTGGATAGTTTGTCCTTACAAACCTACCAGATGATATTTGCTTTTGTCAGAAAGATCATCCAAATGAGTCAGTCAAATAGACACGGGTGTGTTATTGCCCTGTACTTAAGGGTTGACAAAAATCTGTAATTTTCAGCGTACTAATTGAAAATGCATGTGGAAATGTTATACAGAAAGCTAAATTTAATAATGTTAAAAGCAGTGCTCTTTTCAAAAAGAGGTCCATATTTTGAATTACAGCAAGCCTCCAGGAGAGCCAACTTTTTTTTTTTTTTTTTTGGTAATATAAATGCAGCATTTTAAGCTCAAGCAAACCCTGGAAAACACTAGCTTAAAAGCAGTGGTGTTAACAGGACATTTTACATTGTCTCTCTCCCACAAGCCCAAGATGAAGAAAGCAGCTGCATAGACCCAGAGCAGCTCCAGCTGCCTCCTTGCTGGACTCACGGTCTCAGTACATCCTTCTGTAAAACTGGCACACAGGTGCCAACACTGCAGAAATGGATCATACCCTCCAAATGCACCTAATTAAATTTGAAGGTGGGGAGGCATTGCACTTTAACATCCAATACTCATCCTCTAGCCTCTTTCAACCCTCCCTCAGTCTTTTGGGCATCTAAGAAGGCCTCACACTATGTAGATGGATCTCTGGTGTCAAACCATATGGAATTTGTTACATGAGTTCTCAAGGGAATACTTCATTACAAAACTGGAAAAAAGTAAATCACAAAGAAAAAATTTTGAAGATAATGTAAACAACTTTCTTTGTTGATTTACTTTTCTATCCTGTCCTCTGTTTAATTTTAAAATGCACGTATCAAGGCAAAAGGAGATTTAGTTTAGTTACTAAAATATTTGCAAATCCTGCACACTCAGAAAGACAAAAACTCAGAGTTCTTAAATCGGGATGTACTTAGAAGTAAGAGAAAATAATCATATTATCAAGAAAGAGCTAAGAATCCCTTGACCATCATATGATCTTTTTGCTCCCAGGGTCTGACTCTGGAGTCCACAGAACAAAGTGGTCAGAGCCCATGAAGCTGGTGAGAGCTCATTCTGGGAGGTGGAGAGGTGCATGTGAGATTCTTTCCATTCCCATCCAAAGATTTAAGTAAATCCATGGTATCATCCAGATGATATTCTACATGTCAATCCATGATATTTTACAGTCATAGAATGACTACATTTTATAATACTAGAAACCACAGGACAAATATAACTCAAATACTGCTTAAGGAAACAACGGTAAATTAAAACTATGGAGTCCAGGATATTTTTAGTATCTATGCTATGTTGCACAATGTGTGTAATAAGGGATAGTTTTTATGACTTTCTCTTGCCATTTAATTTCAATTCTGCAGCTATACAGTTTTTGAAACAGCAAATTCTTGATTAGTGTGCAGTGATGATGCAAAATTATAAGAGTTAATTAAGGCAATATTATACTACATTTGTATACTTATCAGGAATCATAATACACAATTCTAGTGGCAACTATTCAGCCACTGGAGCGACCTCACTAGTTTAATATGCTCAGAGTTGCTGTACAAAGTGAGAAAACAAGTGTATCAGCATTGCATTAACCATGTTTTGCTGTAATCATAAGCAAGTTTTGTTAATATGTATTAACACAAGGCAACTCTAAAAAAAATTCTAGTTGCCAAGGGTAACAATGTTGTTGATATACAATGTATATTACAGAGCAGCAGCAGTAAAATAGATCTAGCATTTTGTTTTTCCATAGATTAACTTGCTGAAGAGATTAAAAACCAGCAACCAACCAACCAACAAACAACCCCACCACACGACACAACAAACGCACAAAACACCAAACACATAATAAAAAGCTCTTATTTTGGCTATTCAGTTGTTAGCATGATTTCTCTGTAACTGTACATGTGCTAATGTACACATCTACTGTGTGCATGTTTCTGTGCATACATCTCCACATACACAAGGAATGCAGCACATATTTATATATATACATATATAGTCACATATAAACACATATGCTCCAGAGCTTTCCTTTTAGTGTTTTTCTTGAATCTTTACATGAATAATATCCAGCATCATGGACCTTGAACACTGATGACTCTGGTTAACGCTTTTATCCTTTGCTTGAAATTACAGGATCAGTCTAGCCAGAATTTATGAGAACCAGACCCCAGACCTCACATAGCTCACATATTAGACCATTAGGTATCTAACTACCTCTGAACAATTTCAATGCATTATCTTGCCTTCTCCCTGGGGCACAAACTTCACTCGTCCATACTTTTAATATATTTTGTCTGCATGAAGCAGATCGAGTTATTACATGCCAGCAGATCACGACTTACAGAAATCTCATTGCTCTACAGTGATGCAACTAATATCTCTCCCTTCTCCATTCTGAGATAGTGCAGTAAAGAAATGGTCAATGGTGTGATTTTCACTAAATTAATTGAGAATGTATTGAATGCAGATTTGCGCTGTAAGCTTGCAGATGGGCTAATTAAATATTTCCACCTTGAAATATATTTGTGTGTGCATATATGTGCTGATATACCACCATCCATATTGACATAGCTAAATAGAAGAATTTTTCAAATTGCTTAGAATGCTCACCGCTGCACCTCACATAGTGTCCTTCTGCTGTCAGAGGTTTAACACTTAATTTTCAAAGACAATGTAAAATCAGGGTGTTGTTGCCAAACATACATTTGCACTATGGGACTGGAGTGTTTCTGTTTTGGGTTGGGGTTTTTTTCATTGAAATATAACATAAAGTAAGATTAGAAATCAATTGACCTGTGAACTCTCCTGAACCTTTTACCTGGGTTGCAAGGCCATTACGTTCTTTTCTTTCATTAGCTTTTTGTTGGAGCAAGGCTGAACAGGAAACAAGGGTGATCCTGTCTCATCCCTAGAGGCTGTTCATCAGCTGGCTCAGTTTACAGCAATGAAAAAAAAAAAAATTGGAAACATATAACAAGTCAGAAACCTTACATTTTTCTTTAAACATTACGATCAGCATTATAATACTATTCTTAATAGCAGAGGACAATTGGGGAATTGCACTCATTTTGGAATTCCTCTTCTGCAAAATGATATGCACGTATTTTCCCTGCATTAAAGTACCTGTCTTTATACCCCAGTTCTAGCTAACAAAGTGATTTTAGTTTTGATCTGCTAAATTAGTTTCCTTTATAGCTTTCCTTCTAGATGAACAGAGGATTACTTACAACAATTCTGTATTTCAAATTTAAATTCATTCTTTAAAAAACAGAAGTGAAAACCTTGTTTCCCCTTTCAAAAGCAGTTTGAAGCCCTATTCTGCAAAGTGCTCAGTCTCTTGACAGAGATGCTTAGCGCCACAGCAACCGCAGGAGAAACAGGGATACTCGGCACCTCAGGGAAGGCGCTTCACACTACACAGGATTGGACACTTAATTCCTAACTAAAACAAACTCCATCAAAAGGTCATCAGTCCTGGAGACTAAAACAGTTTTGATGAAGTCCAGTCTCCCACTCTGTTGACAAGCGTCTCAATTATTTTCAACAGCTCTTGGTGTCTACATCAGAAGAATGCAGAGCAATCATCAGGCTGAGGTAACCACAGGTCTCTCTGTGAGAATCTGCAGAACATGCACACTGAGCAGCACTTTAAGACAGCTATTTTTTTTTTCCACCTGAGGTAGGAATAACTAATGATGTAACCAAGTTATCAGCTACACGTTTTGACATACCGGCAGTGCATGAACTAATGCCTTGTAACTGCAATGCAAGAAGAAATAGCCCCTCAGGATAAATTCTTTGGAAGTCTATGTGAGCAAAGCGATGAAATGTCTGGATGGAAAAATCTAGAACTTTTAAATAGGACTGGATGGGACTTAACCCTGAAAAATTTTCCTGTGTGCTCTAAAGGTAAAGCTAATCTGGTACTGACTGATGAGTCTTTGCTGATGTGCCCTAGCATCTAGATTAATTTAAGATGCAAGCTGTAGCAAAAAAAATTACCATACTCTTTCTTTTTGCACTCCTGGGGTCTTGATGACTGATGGCACATACCTGTGCTATATATATACACAGTATGTGCACAATACATACACACCTAGGACATCTCAGACTTCCTCATTTTTTGACCAGGTGATTTTTCCACAGATGCTTGCTCATTACTTGCCCACAGCACCCTCACCCAAAGCTGTGCCTCTCCCTCTTCAGAAAGTTGCCAGGTAGAGGTTTAGCAGTAAACATACCTTATAGAAATCCAGCTACATCGCTTCCTATCCTTCTTTCCAGCTGCCTCCCCAGTACATCTCTCCAACTGCCACAAAATGCACAGATTTTGGGCTTACTGCTACACAAAATTCCCATTTTCCCCAGTACCCCAGCATTATCTGGAATGCCCCTGAATGCCTAGGCTGTTGTTGACAAGTGAGTCCAAATGAAATGTGCTGCTTCTGCATTTACAGCTTAGCTCACGTTGCTGTGGTGGGAGGCAAATCTTCTCTTGGTTCCTTGGAAGCAATACACTAACAGCACAGGGAGGCAGTGCTGAAGAAAGATCTTCTAAGCCTGCAGAACATGCAAGGGGTAGACGTCCTCTAAAAATAGCTATGGGGCTCCCTTTCTGAAATGAAATTCATTTTGGCACATGGTTTAAAAAACAAAACAGAGCAAAACAAACCAAACAAATTCAAACACCAGCTTTCCTCCAGTGTAAAGCATAATGAATGAGAAAATAATAAATGAAATTAGGACACTCAAAAAAAGCATTAATATTCCCAGAATCACAGAATGGTTGAGGTTGGAAAGGAAATGTGGAGGTTATCTGGTCTGCCCCTGTGCTCAGGCAGGGTCATCTAGTGCTGGTTTCCCAGAACCAGGTCCAGATGACTATTGAATACCTCCAAGGATAGAGACTCCACAACCTCCCTGGGCAACTTATGCCAGTGCTCAGTCACCTCACAGAATGTTCTCTGTGTTTCAATTTCTGCCTATTACCCCTGGGAACCACTGAAAAGAGAGTGGCTCTCTTCATTTTTGCACCTTCCCTTCAAGTATTCCTATAGATTGATGAGATTCCCCCTGAGCCTTTTCATCTCTAGGCGAAAGTCCCAGCTCTCTCAGCCCTTCTTTGTACAGAGCAAGATGCTCCAGTCCCTTAACCATCTTCATGGCCCTTCACTGGACTTTCTCCACTATGTACTGGAAACATAGCTCAAAATGGAATCCAAGAAACAGAGCTTAAAAGATGTTAACTACTGTGGTATTTTCACCATCTTTCATGCTCTCATATGAGAGAATGGGCCCTTGCAATGTTGTCTCCAGTGTGGTGCCTAAAGGAAAGTATGGAAAGCTCAAATAAAGGATCTCTATTGACTAGACTCAGTATCCCACACCAGAAGAAAAAATTTTCAGCATTGGCCCTCACAGTTCTTTCTAATGCTTGATGATGGTTAGGTACAAAATTATTTCTAAGGTTTTTTGAACATATATATCATTAGTGGTAACTATTCACAGGTATGCATTTTGTCCTTGCTAGCATTCATTTTAAGCTCAGAAAACTCATTTGACATGACAAAAGAGGACATGAATGTAGGACATAAAGACAGACCCCAGAAAAAGAGATTACCATATTAGCTGCTCAATAGTTTATTTCTACTGTTTTCAGTGCTACATCAGCGGCTTATGGCATGTGCTGAGGAGATGACAGAGGGTTGTGATAGATATCAGCACCCATGAGAGCTCCCAGAAACCTAACCTAGGAAGACTATTTCCCCTCTAGACCATGGCAAAAGAGCCTATTACTCTGATTATGAGATAATTAAATGAAGTCTCAGTGCTAACTCTCAGGACATGCTTCTTGCTGCAGAAGGTTGCCTGAAATCTATTTTCACTTACGTGAGCTCAGGTTTAGTGCTTTTTGAAAGCACAGGAATTAATCCTATACCTGTGATCTTGATATTTATATAGGAAGCATATTCTTCCCAGCTATATAGTGACACTTCAACTTCCCAAGGCCTCTGTGCATGTGACCCTGCATGTCAGGCCACTGCAAAAGAAGAAAAAGGGGAAGAGCTGTGTGGGAGGCATGTAGCCCCTCACATAACAGCAGAGTCCATGTTCCAAATAGGTCTCTGTCAGGGGCCTCTTGATTGCTAGATTTACACTTGTAAAGAGGAGCCTGGTGCAGCAGTATCTCTCCCACTCTGTGATTTCCCATGGCCCAGGCTACAGCTAAGTGTCTATAGGTCTGTCTGGCACAAGGGATCATGAAGCAGAACAGAAATTGTGGGGCCCAAAAGTAAAGCTGCAAGTGCATGACTTGTTTTCTGAAAATACACGGGACAGTGTGAAAGAAGTCAGACAAATGTCTCTTTCTCAGTGTTTAAGACTTGGCAGGTCTGCTAGCTGTAGAGCTCAGCAGCCTATATAGCAACTTCTCTTTGCCATCCAAGTTCAGTTGATTATTCACTGCAAGGCAGCCAAAAAAAAGAATGGCGATAGAGGGCAATGAAGTCATATTGCTCCCCCTCCAACAGATTTCAACTTGATCTCCCATATCCATATTTGGATTTCAATGGGACTCTCTACAAGTGCTGTGGATTCTGACATACAACTGCAGACAGACTTTTCTACATTTAAATTTGCTGTGTAAAAAACAAGGCAGCAAAACCAGCTACTTTCATTCACTGAAATGTAAATAGACACATACAAGAACAACTATAGGGATTATAAAAATTATAATAGACATTTGCCTCAGTATTTTATTTATTTATCTGAGGTACTTTTCTATATACATATTATCTTCAGCTTTCACAGTAATTTCCAAACCAAGAATTTTCAGGGAACTGAAGTTCAGAAATTTGTGCTCTATTAATATTAAAGACTTTTTGGAGCTGATGGAGTTTTTAAAATTGCTTCTGTTTGTTGCTATACTGTTGTTCTAATGTTAATAATACTTGCAGTTTATTTCAGAATTTCTGGCTCTCATAATTACAATTAAGCTTGTTTTGCATAGATTTTGCTCCAGCTGACCACCCCAGATTAGAGCATGACCTGATGTATTATTTCTGTTACATCTGTAGTTTGGAGGACAAAGGAATTCACACAGACTGCCCACAGTATTTTTCAATTTCTGTTCAGGGTATTTCTTTCTTGACAGTGCAATGCACCTGTTTTGATAATCTACCCTTGGAAGTTAATGGAGCCTGTGAATTTCCAGATGGCTGTGGGAAAGAAGGCTGTGTAGTCAACAGACCTCTATACTGACAGTCTGATGAGACTTTCTATTGATCTCTTATCCTGAGACTCCAATTCACAATTCCTACATGATCATTATCACATGATTTGTTTCCATTGGTCACTAGGGTTTACACAACACCATTGGAGAATTATACCCAAAATCTTATCTCATTTATATTTGATTATATAAAAAAACCCCAATATGCCACTAGAATTCTCATCAACTGCATGAAAGTAGGAGGAGGAATTCTGAAATTAGTGATTCTTTTGAGAAGTGAGCCTTTTTGAAGCTAGAAACAATATTTTGATGGATAGATGTTCAAGGGAAATACTGACTTGACACAGAAGAATATGTGGAAATGCTGGTGGGTGAAAAAGTTCCACCTGGACCTCCAACAACTGCTGGACATATAGTTCTGAGTCCCACAAAACAAACAGAAGAGAGAGAAGATAAGAAAAACAGTTTATTTTGGAGTAAGAAGGACAATGAGAAAGGGAAGAGTAAATGTAGTCTATTGTCCAGTTTTCTCAATTCATGACATGCCAGTCTGGAAAAAAAGTTAATATTCTTCTCTTTTTTAATGTGCTGGTGGAAAGTCCACATGACATTTTCTCTCAATATTGTATTGTCTAAAATCAGGCACCTGAGTTCATCTTTGATCCTTTATTATTTCTTAACCACTGTAGTTCAAGATTGCCAACAAAGATTCATCATTACATTTGGTGCTGCACAAACCTGTGTAAAGACAAAGACCTAACAACAACATCTTAGTTGTTATCAAACCAGCAATCTGATTTTCTTAGTTACTTGGCACTGCCATATCCTATGGATTTAGTGAGAATCATGTGGATTGAGCCTTAAGGATATAAGATGGGACATTTCGCAATTTTTTTTCCCAACATGATTTAAAAATTATTCTTCCCACGTTATCTGACTGAAAAGGCGTTAAGGGGCAAAATTCTGTTATGATTCCTATAATTTCTTGGTAAAGTCTGCAAAACACTTTGGAAATGATAAAGTACAAATGTTAACCACAGCGTCCTCTCCTAGTCCCCATTGCCTATCTAAGTTTCCTCCTACAACTTCACAGGGTGTTGTGTTTACCCTTGCTCCTGTGCTGTGTTGTTTTGTACTTTCTGGGCTTTGTGAAGTGTGGAAGGTATCACAGAAGTATCTGCCCTGAAGTGGTGAGTGAAGGTTCCTGCACAGTACTGTACTGTACCATGCTAGCACATGTTCATGGTTCCTGCAGTTAGGGATGCTAACAAGATTTAAAGTTTCAGTTTTGGGGTTTTTTTTAAATGTGTTATTTCTGTTGTGGTAGACCTAAAAATCAGCAGCAATCACATCACTGGACTGGGGAAATGCCACTTCTTTGCCCCAGGAAAATAGCCATTGCATATACAAAACATGACACAGTCTTTAATTGTATGAACACATAAAATTTTCTCCCTTTCCAGTGAAAGGTTACAAGCTTCACTCACCAGAAAGGTGATAGGGAGTGGAACTGAGAATGAAGAAAATATCTGACATTCTGTACTGTCAAAGACCTTCACTTAGCAACCTATAAAGTGTTTCTTTGAGCCTAGCTATTGCCTGTATATGAGGTCATAACAGTACACCAGGCAAATCTGAAGTTGTATTTGGTTTCTAAATATGCAAAAGTATGCATATATAGCTGGTTAATGAGAAAACTTTGCTCTTGTCTCAGTGATCTCTGAGAACCCCACTTGCAATATTTCTGTCACAAAAGATTGCATTATAAACTTCATACTGCTGCCATAGCCCAAACTACGTAAATGTTCAGTTTTAGTAGTTCTTTAATTTTGACCGCTGTCTTCAGGAATCCAGTATCTGAAATACCTGTTTGGCCAACAAAAATTTTAAAAACAAGGCTGAACTATCTTCCCACTATACACACTATGCAACTGAAGTATAAGTATTTCATTTGATATTTGTTATCTTTTTTGATGGCTTAGAAACTTCAAGACAAGTTATCTAAATAACTCTAGGGCTACATTCCTATCTCAAGTCTTACCTCTCCAATACTTATCACACTGAGTACTCTACAGGTCTCCATCCCTCCCTTCATCCAAAGGAACATTTATCTTTACTGCTCATCAAAAAAATTGTCCCCTCAAAATAGCAGTGTGTCTGTTAAATACCTATATAATAAAAATTGCCTTTGTAGAAATCTAACATACTACATGTTGATACAGTGCTGATCCAGAGATTCATTTAAAAGAACTTCCCAATTCATTTTCCATGTAAATATTTGAAGATGGGGACTTCTTATAAATTTGTCAAAAGACTTCCAAAGTCGTGCTGCACTCCATGTGCACGTGTCCTTGGGTTCTTATATTTCTGCTTTGACACTGACTTGAATTTGAATCAAATCAGTGAATCTTTCACTCAGTGGCTGCATTGAGTGACCTATGTGAAAATAATTTCATATCTGCTCCCACGGCCAGGTTGAGAACCAACCACAATGTCAACAGATGACTTTTCAACAGTGCTCACCACTTTCACTGAGCTCTTTTAAAATCCTGGACTCTTTGCACAAATGTTTGCCTTGCATACCCTGCCCACAACCCTGCTGACACATTTGCTGTCTGTCTCAGCCAAAAGCACTGAAGAGCATTTCAGCAGAGCAACTTGTAAGACAGGTTTGATGCTAGACCCTGTGGAAAGGCTTGGTTCCCTCTTTCATTTGAATGACCCTTGTTGGTGTTTAAGCAGAGAGATGTCAGTCTTTAGGCATCTCTGCTATCTTCAAGGGCAACTTAATTAAAATATTTATCTGTTAAACCAAAAAAGCTTTGCCAAGATCCAAGCCTACCCTTCCCATACCAAAAACTTATGACTATCTTTTTTGGCTTTAGTTCTCAAAGATGACTCTCCATTATTTTTTTTGAGAATTGGATCAAGTCCTATGTATATAAATCTTGTCAAAAGACTGCACAATTTATTTTATTTGTATGAGACATGCATAAGAAGTCATATCAGAAAACTCCCTGTTACCATTAATGAATCACACATGTGTGTCTATATATACATAGGTCAAGCTTTGTCTGTGAACCACAGGACACACCAATTTTGAAATCCTTGCCAATTTCATACATAGTTTCCATAGGTTTGACTTTGTTCCTTCTGTTTAGGAAGTGAGTAGAAACTCCTGAAGGGCTAAACAACTTTCAAACTGCTCTGAGGAAAGTAAACCAAAGCAGTTCTGGTGAAACCAGATGATCTGACAACATTAAATTCTATGGAAGTGCTGTCCTGCTGGTTTTGGGTTTTCTCCCTGCAGCTCAGACACTAACCTTAGTGCTTTTCATTTACAGGACTGTAGTATTTGCACAGATACTCCAGTTTGTTGCCTTCTAATGTAGGCTAAAAAATGAAAGTTAATGTTTCTGTATAGGAAAAACTCTCAACCAATGATGCATGTAAAATGCTGTTATGTTGATTGAGCAGTTGGGGTTTTTGATATGTATCCCAGATATTTCATCAGTACAGAAACACCTCACATTACACTGTCTCTGAAGATCTTGGATCAGTCCCACCTGGTCGTATCCTAAGCCTGGAGATCTCAGTCTTGAAGTACCTCTCAAATACACAATGAACATTAATGATTTTATGATCTAACATTTTTTCTAACCTATAATTTAAGTGAGGTACATAGGCAAATTGCTAACTTCTGTTATCAATACACTGTATTTAGGGACTTGGGTTTTTCAGATATATAGCTTCTCCAACAGTACACATGGTGGTATTCCTAATAGCATACAGTTAGCAACAGTCATTTAACCATGCACAGATAACATGCACAGATAAGTACATTCAGCTATCATTTGTACAGCTGTGAATTAGTTTCAGAATAGCCTATAGAAAGAGCACTAAAAAGGAATGGTAGCCTCAATTAAAAAGAAAGAAATCTATTTCTTTAATTATTTTATTGTCAATGTTATTTGCATCTACCTGAAAAATTATATTTCGCATAACATAGGCAAACAAAGTGGATGCTTCTCTACTCTAAACCTTGAAAGAACCAACTGATCTGGATTCACATCCCAGGCTGGTCAGGCACAATGATATAGGACAGTAGTGCCTAACCAAAGGGTCACAACATCATCTGAGGCCATGGTGTTTATGAGATGGGACACAAACCTAGCTGAAGTCCAGTAGCAGAAATGGTGTTTGTAACCAGAGGTGAAGTCATGAGACTGGAAGTCATGACATTGAAGTCATCAGTGAAGTCATACTCTTGCTGGACTTCCTTTCTCTGATATGCATTCAAACAGTTAGAAATCTAGCTGGTTTGCCAAAAATAAACAGGAAAGAAAGGGTTTCTTAAATATAGGCATGACCACTGGCCTCAGCCTATTAATATTGAACTTTGGTTTTAGAAACACAACCAAAAGCAAAAGAAAATTAAATTATCATCTTTAAACCCTTTTTTATAGCATTCCTTTCCACCAGAAATTTTATTCACACATCTACTTATTTCTACAATAAGCCACAGAAACAAATTTTTTTGTAATATTTTAAGTGCTTCAGAAAGTCAGGTGGGATCTTTAGAGAAAGACTTTTACTCATGCTAACCCACTGTCAAAAATAATTTTAAATCCTTCTTGAAGTTTCTAAGAGTTGAAAGATGAAGTCTGCCATTTTCTGGAAAATTGTAAAAACTCTTCTAGGTTTTTTTTTTGGTACAGATATTACAGATACCGATTACAAAAAAAAAAAAAAAAACCAACAATATAAAACCCCTGAAGGTGTGGACAATTAGCATAAAAAAACATAGCTGCAAAATAACATGAAAAGAATTAACATCTGGTAAGGTATTATGCTCTTTCTCTTTTCGATGACATGGATTGGTTTTTTAAAGCATGATTCTGGATGTTGGCTAGAAGCCAAAAAGAAAAAAAAAGCCTTGAATTCTTCTGCATGGTTGGTTTCTGGACAAGTCACCTAAGTAAGCATCAATAAGTGTCAGAGGAAATCAAAGGATTTCCATTTCAGAAAAACTGGCTCCAAAAAATTTTTCTCAGTGCATAAGCATGGTGAAGATGAGGTGCCTTTTGTCATTCCCTGATTCCAGGATCTGTCAGGGGCTACAGGAGCCTCAGATGAAACAGTATAAACTGGAGGACTCTCAGAGATGCTGTAAACCCAGTGGCTGATAACAGACTCTTCAGAAGTGCATCTAGAAATCAATGGAGCACGTATGTGATCTGGATGTAGCTTGATATGTGCATGCCCAATTTAGGGGTCTTTACTAATCTTATTGTTAATTGTTCCCTGTACAGTGACCTTTGTATCGCGCCAACACAGGACTCACTTTCCTACTTTCTTTTGAGCTCAAGTTTGAAACAGATTCTAAAGGTGCATCAAACAATTTTGTTGGGGCATCTGTGAATTTATACACAGCAGCTAAGGAAAACTGTATTGTTATCCAGCCACTGCAGGCACTGACTCCTTCAGAGCTAAATTCAGTAAAAGTGGAAATCAACATTTTAAAGGTGCCTTTTGTGGCATTCAAAAAATGCAGATCATTAATTTCTGAGCAGAAGTGGGGGCCAAACACACCAGTATAAGAAGTCAGTCTACACATTAGGCTTGCCAGCAAGTCAGAAGTCAGCTCTTCAGTCTACACATTAGGCTTGCCAGCAAGTCAGAAGTCAGCTCTTCTATCTACACATTAGGCTTGCCAGCAAGTCAGAAGTCAGCTCTTCTATCTACACATTAGGCTTGCCAGCAAAAGCTGGATTTCATTGGAACTGTCATTAGCACCAAGTGAAGACTTGCCCCTCTAATCTTCCTGTGGCCAGGGCACAGGGGCAGAGGACATGGGTGCTTTGCTGGACTGAGAGATGGCATTAGAAAAAGCTGCTCAAAGGAGAACTGAGGTTTGCAGGGCCAGGGAAAGCCTCTGGCTAATGCAACACAAGGTGGTGGCAGTGTAGGAGAGGTGAAAAAAGCCCCACTCCCTTGGGAAGAAAAGAGGCTCAGCCATGTTCCCTTCTGGGAATGCTTCTGGACTGCAAAACAAGATACTTCTGCATAGAAAAACACAACATGTGCTTATCAGTTATGGTAAAACATATGCCAATTTAATTTTTAATCTTTCCTAGATGTCTGTCCCTATATCTACAGTACCGAGATTTGTAAGTGATAAAGACAGAAAAATATCTCATTCATCTGCACATACTTGTTAACATTAGGATTTTACCTTAGGCTATTGGCTGAAAACCTGTTCTTAATTTTTATTCAAGATGGATTCATATGACCACTACAGTGTGCTCCAGTCACTGGTGTAGTCTTGGGGCATCTACGCAATTAACTCTCCCTCACTGCACATCAGGGGCATGTTAAGCTTTTCCTAACAACCCATGTGGATGTATATAACTTCACTACAATATATGATGTCCAATAAAAGGAACATTGATGGGCACTTTAGTTCTACACTGCATCAAGATTTCATATAGGCTAGACCAAGGAGAAAGGGTATGTGATCATTAAAGCAACTGTGTCCTCCAAGCCTTTCCCAACAGTCTCTAGCCACAGTTAAAACAGAGAAATCAAAATAAATTAAATCTGAAAGCTGATGTACATGATCAAGAGTGAAAGAAAATAAGGTATTTGCCATGTTAAGTACTTAAATATATTCACCATATTGGCCACATCACAGTGAGTAGGGCTGAAAGCAAGGATGCCCAAGTTTAAAAAAAACCCACAAAAACTTACAGCGATCACCATATCTCTGCAAGACTGCTATGAATCCCAGATTTCTGAGTTTGAGGTGACACTGATACACTTTTGGTTATAGTTACATAAATTAGATCTCAAATCAAAATGCCACTTTCTTGTCATTGTTTTCATTTTCCTTTCCCTCAGGGCCAAGAGCATTGACCACTGTGGAGAAGAGCCTTGGGACTCGGCATCCTGCAATTCCACTATCTTCCTAAGTCCCGCCAGTTCCAAAGGTTAGCTTTTTACATTTAAAATGAGGTAGATGTAGATAAGACAACTCCACTGTCTCAGTTCCAGGCATGCCCATGTGCTCTTTTCTAAATCCAGCCAAAACCAGGCTTAATACATTCTCCTGTGCTTTAAAGGCAAAAATCTTTGTCACTTTGACAAAATATGAATCCTGTTGCAGCAGTTCTTAAAAGCTAGATCAACAAAATTTGACATCTTAACTTAAACTGCTGATGAAGATGAGTGAGCTCAAAGTAAGAAATTACAGGAGCAAAGGCTTTGCAACTCCTTTCAGACAACCTTTCCATGGGAACATGATTTAAAATATTTCAGCAATTCGCTTTTCTGTAGAAGACCACAATAAACATACGGAAATTCAAAGTCAGAAATATCCAAAGAAAGATTGTGACATGATACTCTGACTCCTAGAGGCCAAGTCCTTTACATTAAACTGTCCTGATTCAATAAAGCAAAAAGAGTACAATATGGCAAAAAGGTTTTCATTTCCACATCTCTCCATCATTGATCAATACATTACTTTCTATGTTCTTTGCAAATATAATGTAACATTAAAGGATTTCCACTATTTAAATAGTAATTTAACATCTTTTAGGCATTTAATAAAATAAAAAGGTAGAAAATAGTTATTTGATACATAATATTGCTAACATTGATCTTAGAATAGACTTCAGTGACTCATGAACTCCATAATGCATGATACAATAAACCTAAAACAGTCAATTCACACAAGTCTGCTGCCATCACATAAGAGCTTCGCTCCCCTTTCATTTACAGACCTTCACAAAAAACTCAGAGTCCACATTAATAATCTCCCTTTCACTAACTATCCATTTAATTTGATTTTACAGTGGCATAAATTACGTCCATACGAGTTTGTGTACAATTACTTACCAACCATAAAGTAGTAATGTACACTACTACCTAAAAGTGATACCTAAATTATGCCCATAAGAACTTCAGTGTCCTCTCTAAACATGCTGTAGCCAATCCAATTAAAAGGATGTTGTGACTAGGCTTTGTCATAACTTCACCTAAATTATTCAAATTCTTCAGTAGCTTCTATCAGAGGACATAGTGTTGAGGTGGACATCATAGATGCACACTCACTTGCTCAGTAAGTGAAATGACACATGCAAATGACATTTTCCTGTGTGATTTGTACCTGCAATATGGATCTCTTTCATATGCAAGTAATATTGTGCAAAAAATTAGCTTGTGCATTCACATGCAGAACTCAGCTGCTCTTCTTCACCAGAGAAATGGCCTAATGGGACCAAAACCAGACAGACTTACACAAATGGAGGACAGCCACCAATGCCAGATCTATAGTACAGTCCTGAGTGCAGTAGCATGTCAAAGCAAAAGAAGGGCTGATCAGACAGCTGTTGCTTTCTGACACCACCAGCTACCTCCTCTCTGCACCAGAGCTGGTGTAGAAACAGCATCTGTGTCAAGGTGCCATAGACAGATGTTTTTGGGTCACTCTGCTGTGTCTCAGTGACAGCTGGGAATTGAACTCTTTTATGTAAAGTGCCTTTATATGTTAAGGAGGCCTCTCAAAAATTGTAGTTAGTGCATCTCTAAATAAACTTTGAGGAGCCACCCCTAAGGGAGGAGAGTTGAGTACCATTTCCAAACTACCGTATATACTGTCCATATGAGAGTCATGTTGTGGTGGAGAAAAGAGTTGCAGCTAATGTAGCTAAAGGTGAGTAATGATTATACAAAAACTGCTTTCCTGGTTTCATTGTAGGATCAGAGTACAGATACTCCCTGTGTGGATACATCTGCTACCTGAAGGGTCAAGACCTATTCACCTTGCCAATGTGAGTAGGTGTAGGTAAATGAACTGTGTAGAACTCAGCCTTCAAGCAGAATATAAAAGCATCTTAAAGCAGTTCATTATCAGAGGCAGAGTAGCATGATAAAAATAAGGGACTCCTTTCTAACAGAAAAGATTCATCTTCCATTGTCAGATGTGTAGAGGTCCTTAATGGACATAACTTTTCCAGACCCTATGGCATGTCTCTGTCAGGAGGAACCACAGTGACTTGAAACACCTTGGATAGCCAGCAAACTAGGAACAAAGTAATACATTCAGTCTCAGCTTCTGACACTGTACATGTACTTATATGTACAAGTACTTACAATGACTCAAAAAATATTATGTTAAATCACTGCAGGGGGCAGGGGAGGGAGTGGGGGCAGTGGAGAATACAAGTAGTCTTTTTCAAGAATGAGTGTTTGACCTGCAAATTGGTAACAGAGAAAAAAAAAAAAACAAACTCAAGAGGTTCATAAGTATTGTAAACAGATTAGAAAAGGGTTTTTTTTTTCTGGACAAAACTTTGCTTTTAAAAACTTGAGAGCCTTGAAGTTTTGATTATTGTTAGTTAAATATACATATATGAATTAGTGTAGGCAGTATTTTATTAGTATTTATTAGGCAGTAGTAGTGATGCTAGTGAGAATAAAATATAATGTATTAGACAGCATCAGTTTCTGAACCTTCGTAACACCAAAAGAAAATGCATATATCACAGGGCCACTGAGATAAAGTAACACTCAGCCCTAGAGGGCACAGATTTCGTCTTTATGTAAATCAGTGCCTGTCACTGCATGCATGATTCACTGCTCAGAGTGTACTCTTCTGTGACGAATGAGTCCCGCTTAATTTGGCAGTGATTATGCGGGTTGCTGGCCCTCTAAACCCCTTTGAACTTGTAATTGCTGCTGGTTTAAATAATGAACATTAAGGGGAGGTGGATTCATAAAACTGTGGATAATTACAATTTTTTTCTTTTTTCCTTTGTTTTTTTTTTTCCTTTTTTTTTTTAATGGAAATAAAAGGCTTCGGAGGCCACTGATAACTGTATCGTACCAGGCTGTTACCGAAATAAAACTGCAGTCTTGTTCAGACTTGAGGAAGGAAAGGGAATGGAAAGGAGAAGGGGAAAAAAGAGAGGGAGATCAGAATGGCTTGGATGCCAGTAGAAAAGGAGGAGCAATGGCATTCATGAATATTCATAGGCAGTCACATCTGTAGCAGGCTTGCTTTCCACCTTTTTTTCTTTGCAGTTCAACATGGACAAGAAGTGCTAACAAAAGAAGGTGATTGTGCAGTTCTATCAGGCTCCAGGTTTACTCTTTACAGAGCATATGGGTGAACTTTTTTTTTCTAATTTTCCAAGACTCACATTTTTTAAAAGTTGTGAATGTATTTAACCAAAGGAAGTGTTCCCTCTCCCTCCCCCCGCCCATGCTGCTTTTTAAAAATTATGTTCCTGTAATTATGAATGTGAGGGAGTCAGTTGCCAAGGAAGCATGATGTGCAGCATGCAGCAAATTTGTTCCTCCTCCCCTTTATGAGCACTTTACTAAATCCTCCAATATTCTTTGATCCGGTAAAATTTTGATTTGCGCGTGTAATGTATTGAAACAACGATGACAACAAAAATTGTAATTGAGGAGGGGACAGAAACCAAAGTCAGCCAAGTCAGGCAGCTACTACCCAGAAACAACAAAGAATGAATGATAAATTTAGCAGCCTCATGTTCAATTTTCAAACAACACAGCAGAGATTTATAGCTTTGCTGCTCCCATGGTAAACGAAGCAGCACACAGAAAGCGTGTCTGTTTTTGATTTTGCTATGTTTTCCCCCTTTTTTGTTCTTTGCCTATTTGCAGTTGGGTTTTTTTTTAACTCTACATTTTCTTTATCCTGGTGTGAGATGAATATCAAAGGCCTAGTGCTGTTGGTAAGCCTCCAGCATACGAGGGCAGCTCAATGGGATGTTATTAGAACCTGCGTCACATCACGGCAGACTGTGATTAATAGCAACTGTATCAACGGTAGCAACTTCTCAACAACGCCCTCCAGCAGCTCTGAAGGGGCCATGTGAAGAAGAAGGGAGGGGAAAGAGGGGAAAAAAAATGTCTGCAAGAACTAGCTACTAAAGGTTTAGCTTTGCACATGATTAGGTTATGTCAAAACTGTGTGACTGCTTTCTACTACGACACAGCAGGGATATTTATTTAAAAGCACTCTACCAAATGTATGGGCTGATCAGTGTTTTATTTTGCCAGAATCAATCATGTGAAGAACAGGATCAGAGCAGTGGAGAATAGGACACTGAAAAGATGTGGAATGGTTAGAGTTTTAATCAGGGTTCCCTCCAAATGAAGAAGAAAAAATCTTCCCAACACTTCATGACAATTTCTGAGAAAACTGCAGGACTGCTAAGTTTCTCCTGTTACTACATGAAAGAAGGCAGGTTTAATTTAAAATCAAGTGTAATCTGATATCCTCGCTCTCTCTTCTTTTTTTCTTTCTTTTTTTTTTTTAATACAGTTTAGAAACTTAGATCCACATATTAAGAAATGTGAAGCTTATTCAAATGTCCCACTCCACATCAGAAAATATTCTAATAAATGTCCCCAGTTATTCAAATAATCCATTTGTTACAATATTTTCTGGTGCAGACCATGAATAGATGGTTTGGTCCATAGCAGGCCCGAAAATAAAATGTGGATGCATCAATGGCTCTTAAACATTACGATCTGGATGTAAACTTCCAACTCTGAAAGTCTTTAAACTTCTGCCCATCAGAAGCAGGAGAACATACTGGGACTTCTGGGATCTTCCTGCACTTGCATCATTTCTTGGCCTCATCACCACTCACTGCTGACCCTTATCTGGCTCAGTGGAGCATTCATCTGGCCAATAGAGCAGATGTTATTTAGTGAAAACCAAGATAAAAACACTTCTTAGAATACTTTTGAAATATTTAATGTCACTAAGTAGTTTTCATTTCTGTTAAGAGCATTTCAAAAATGCTAATCATTCTGTCTCTCAGATAGAAGAGGTAGAATGTTCACCTACAGATGTAAATGATGTTAGCAATCTCAGTCACAAATTAGACTGTTGGCATAGTATTTAGACTGAAAAAAAAGCATGCAAAACTGTTTTAAATGTATATATTAGTGATGAAGCAGATTTAATCCATATTTCAGTGAATGAAGCAGAAGAAAAATCATGGAAGACTCATGGTTGATTAGGAGAAAAATGATCAGCAGGTGAAAAGAAAAAAAACAAGCAAACAAATTAATAGCTCTGCAAATTAGATGAAAAGGCTAGGAGTGAAAAGGAAAGCTGTGGAACACTGGTATATTATGGTGTCCTCCCTCACTGGATAGAATGACATAGTCCAACTGCTGTTGGACTGCTCTGCTGTTGGCTACCTTTCTATCAAATGCTCCTCTCATCCTTAACTGTCACATAGTCCTACTGGGAGAGCAGGGGTTATCCAGTGTAGTGAAGTCCAGAAGCAAAGGAGCATATACACAAAGCTGGAAATCAACACCTGCTGGGCTATAAATAAAAAATAATAAATCTTAACTACATTTAAAAATGCAAGCAACTTTTTATTTCTTTCTCAAAAACACACAGCTTGCTCAACAAAGCACTGAAATATGCTATATTTGTGCCAAGAACTGCAACACACTCTTCAACCTGTTTATCTTTGAAGACCATAATTAAGGAGGCCAAACTGGTTTTCAGTCTACACAAATTGCAAAAGAACTGCATTCACAGTTTTTCTCAGACACTAATTTTCCTTATCTAAGAATCTTTTCTGATTAAAACATGGGGCAATTAGCAGTTGAGTGAAGAGATTACTTTCTGTTTCAAAAAGACAGTCAACCTTCACAAGTTCTAAAAATGAATAATTCAGACTCAGTTCTCAGCTGTGTCCAAGCACAAGGAAACCAAACTCCTCTGCTGCTCTGATCTCAAGGCTGGATGGAGCTACTTCAGTACCTGATTCTGTTTAGGGCTGTCTCTCACGTTTGTTGGAGCACTCTTGTTAAAACTTTTCTACACAGGAAGCACCTCAGCACTTTCATGACTGCCTGCCCAGGCACCATTCACTCCAAAATGAGGGCAGAAGCTGGTAAGCTGACCACCCATTTTTAACAACAGATACCCTTCAACCTCTCACAGTTGCCTCTGCTAAGAAATACTGATGGTGGCCTTGCTATGCTATCCTCAGTCTTCCTTATAATAGTGAAATATTCATACAGAGGAAGCCTTTGATTTCTTAGTCCATTAAGACACACTTCTACAGACTCAGATAAGTATTATTCTTTCTCAGCAAAAAGGGCTAGTAGAATATTGCCTAGGAAAAATTGGCAAAGTGGAACAGACCAACTATAGAACAACTATCACAGTTATGAGGTACCTCAGACACCTTTTACGAAGGTGGGGAGAGTGAGCGAAGGGAGAAAAAAGTTTTTTTCCTTAAACTTTTACTGGGATTTAGCTGAGTGCACCATGACCTGAGAACAGTATACATGGCATAGCAAGAAGCAGAGCCATCACCAAAAGCTCACTGTTGCGACAGGAGAGAAAAAGTGTAGATCTCTTAGCCCTCTAGCAGAACTGTGTCAAACCAGCCAGTGTCCTCTGAGTTCCCCGTGTAGGTAGAGGGCCACTAAGCTGTGGCAGTGTGGCTTTGAAAGGTTGATGTCTTTGATAATGGCTTTTTCATCAACCTCATATCAGCATTTCCAACCACAGAAGTTTGCTTGGCACTTGAGGTTTCTAGGGTGGATGAATGAAGACCGATGAGAGAGGATGAAAGAAGATGTGGAAACCCTCAATTCCCTAAATTCTCATCCCCTGCACCTTTTGTTTTGCTGAGCAATGAATAAATAATCAGTACTAATGTAATTAAAACAATTTTGCTATCTCAGGGTCAAATTCTGATAACAAATGCATGGCCTGACTGGCCTGCAGAAATGCATTTGAGGACAGTTGCAACCAATCTGGAATACTAGTGATCTCTACATTTGAGCTAAACCAAAATTATTTCTGCTAGGAACATGGGAAAAACTGGCACAAAGAAAAAGCTGTGACATGAAGCATTTGTTTGGAACAAGTACAACATACTCCTGTCTTCTGTATCCTCCAGTGTGATTTTCAGAAACAATCAAAACAAAAGTGACAAAACCCAAAAACCACAGTGAGCAAACAGCAGCTTTTAAGTGCTGTGGGAACAGAGACGTTTGTTTAAGTAACCACTGTTTAAAAAATGCATACATAGTAACACCAAAATAAACAGCTTGCAATGTTGTTTACTTTAAGATACACAATAGTAATGTAAAGTGCTGCATGCACTGAATTCAGGGTATACTAACATTATTTACAGTTGTGAAGAGCAGTAGGAAAACTAAGCTCCATGCCAGAAGACTCCTTGTTCGGAGAGCAAAGGTCAGTTTTCACTGCTTTTGCAGCTAGGAGGATTCCAACATGAAGCCACAGAAGGCTCCTGCTCTCATTTCTCAAGCAGGTAACTTCTGAACTGCATATGAAAGTCCTAGAAAAGGCACGTTATGCCAATGGCATCTTTAAAATGGGTACATAAGCCCATTCCTGGGAAGCATAATTAAGAGGGAGGAAAAGAGATCTTTGTCCTGTAGCTTCACTTCTTTAAAAGCCTTCCAAACATGCCTGACTTACTAAACCTATGTTGTGCCAGATGGAAAAAAAAATATCCAACAGGAGAAAAATACTAACAAAACTAAGCAATGGTGTTCTGAAAAGTGACTGACTTACTGAACAGATTTATGTCTCTGTGTGTCTGAATTGCATTTGATTCTCTGCTGACAAAAAAATGCCATTGACTTCAATCCATAATAGAAGTTTGTGCTATTTTTCTTCATAAAGCCAGCCTAGCTGTAGGCAAAAAAACTGGACTTTTTTTTCTGGCCAATCCATGGTCTATTTATTATTGTAATTGCATAGTTTTACCATTGTAATTGCAACATTACTGTTATCGTATAATCCTTGTGAGTGCCAATAAATGATCCAGAAAGGATCCAACTTGGATCTAAGATCCAAGGTTAAATTTCTAATTCTGGCAGAGGGGGAGGAAAAAAATTAAAAAAAAAAAAAAAAAAGAACAAAAAAATGAATAAAGCATTTTTCTGTCATGAAAACAGAGTTCATTTGATCTGGAAGGCATTGAGATGAATGTGGAACCCCACAGTTACATTATTATAAAGTAATGTTCAAGAGTAAAATTTCATTTTAAATTCAAAATACGATCTCTTTCTTCTTGATACTTTTGAGGAAATCTGTGCGTGAAATTCAGCAGTTGAAGTCAGCAGGCACTCAGTCAATATTTTCTTGCGGTCATTCTGCCTCTTTGAGGGCACAAGCTTTGTTTTTTAATCATGGCGTCAAATTGCTGTAAATATCTGTAAGTGAAAAACGGGTGAAAAAGCTTTGTTTTTCACCCATTTTGGCATTCAAACTTCTGTGTAAATCAACCCCATTCTACATTAAATTTTGCATTGGATCCATGACCTTAAAAATAAACACTTGTATTTTGAATGCTCAAACAACTTTTGGTGTTTGGGATTGATGTTTCATAGAGCAAATGTTGGGGCAGATGTCAGATATATTGGGGAACACTAAGCTGGGTAGGGCTTGATTTCAGACCTGTACCTTACCCAGATATTGCTGAAGCCTCACATGTTGTGAATGGAGAGCAGGATATGTGTTGTGATAGTCTCTGCCTCTGAATATCTGAAAGGGAGGTGTTTCTACACCTCAGTACAATGTCGTTTTCTTTGTCAGTTTGACAGAGCCCATGCCTGGCTGACCTTCAGCATCCACTCCCAGTGCCTTAAGGAACAGTAATTAAATATTTCTCTTAAGTGTAATTCTTCAATTTGTGTCTCAAGCCCATTTCTAGTTTGACATTGTGAGTTAATTTTGCAATAATTTTTCCACTGATAGATAAATGAAATGTCATTACCAGAGTTAAAACAAATATAACAAAAACTTAAACCTGAAGGAAGACAAATTTGGGAAGGTTTCCTTCTGAAAACAGCTCTAATTTCAAGATACTTTTCAGTTTTTAATCATTAATAAGAAAACATGAAAATATGAGAAAAGCTTCAGGCAACACTACTTTAGTGTAAGCCCAGGAATGCAAGATGTTTCTCAGCAGTACACCTTCAAATATTTTTTTGGAGTCTAGTTTTAAAAGTGCTAAGCAAAGACGCTTCCACAGATTGTTCTACAGTCTAAACGACTGGGGTTTGGCTGCTGAATTCCATTATTCCTGCAAGGTGTTTCGTTCCTCTTCGGTAATTTCTCCTCTTATCTCTTTGTAGCTTGTGCTTATTCACTGCTTCAGTATACACATTCTCTGTCTAGGGCTACATCTTGTATTTTTGGGATGGACGGAAAGAGCACTGGAAATAACAATACAGCTCTCGTTTCTCTCATCTTTTTTCAGCCTCCGTTACCCTTTTCGGGGAATAAGGGCCCTGACAGTCCAGGCTCTCCAACATCCTTCTGTATCTCTCTCAGACTCTCCCCAGACTGGCCTCAGGCTAGTTTCATAATCCTCAAGAAAAAAATCCCAGTCCTGATGTTCAGCATGAGATCATAACACGGTGATCTCACTCTGAACATTACCTTTCACTACAGCAGCTCTATTGACTTCTTTGCTTAGAACAGTTTGAATTTCCCACCAGCTCTGTTGTGTGATATTTGGCCTCTTTTAGGCAAGATACTTTTTCATGGAGTGAGCCTACTACTGAGTAGAAAGCTCATGAGTCCCCAGGCCTTGTTTGAAAGAGTTTTCAGTCTCAGCAAGAAGTTTGCTGCTGAGCTCGTTCAAGAGGCAGAAGAGCACGTTAGAGCAGTGCTGAATTGGAGAGTGCAGCATTGTATCTTTTTAGCTGGGGTTTTGAACAGGGTTCAGATCCCAGGAGCCAAATTCGTGATAGTTTCACAGCTCTATAGTTATGTTTATTTTTACCCATTCCAGAAAAACACCATATTCTTGTTCATTTGTAGACATTTTAATCTCCTGCTATAGGTATAGTTTTGCACTGGTTCATGGTGGGATTTAATCTCCTTTGAAAGCATAATTGCTTTCTAAATGGACAACTTTTGGGGATGAAAAGGGAGAGAAAGAGGCAAGAGCCTCTTTTCTCAGAAGGTTGGTTGCATCCAAGAGCATTGTCAGATATAAGTTCCTAAGAGCTAGGACAGCTAAGATTAATTACAGCAGTAAATTGTCTACAAATGCTTTGGTTAGATATGTACAAAGTAGTGGGCTTATTTTGGTCTGAGAAGTGTTTGCTTGGCAGTTCATGGCCACCATACAACACATGCATATGTTGTAGGCTGTTTAAATTTGAGGTGTAAGTGGGCATATTATGTGAAACGACGTGGAATTCTTAGGATTACCCTAAAACTCTGCAGTTCATCCCACTGTCCACAGAGAAGTTCATGCCAACTCAGGAAGCACCTCTCTTTCCTAGGAGATTTTAGATCATGCAGTGAAGTGTCCCTGTGTAACTGGAAGAAATCGAATTGAAAACAGACGAGACCAAGTAACGCAACTCTTGGAGTAGTCCACCAAAAGAATAAAGAAGATGGAAGAGAGAAGTGAATCAAATTATTTCCCCCCCTTTTTTTTTTGTTCACAATAATTAACACATTTCGGTTTAATTTCCTACTTTACATCTGAAAGAGATAATCAGAATATCCCTTTATAGTTGAAACTAAAGCACTCTTTAAACATTTAGATTTTGAACTGATCCCTCAAATTAACCAGCTTTCTTTGCAATTTACATGTGCCACCATTCCTATGCAACGCTCCTTTCTGCTGACTCCCTCAAATACACGCATCCCTTTTCTGACCACATAACATTCCTTATTCCTGTTGTTATCACACATATCATGGTCTTTCTCACACTCCATATCCCTGAATAGCCCATTTGTGGACTATCCAAACAGCTGTCAGATATCTGCATATGGTCCTCAGTAAGCAGGGACCTTTCCAATATGAAACGGGGACTTCGCAATATCCCTTCAGTCCCGTACTCTTCACTCGGCCACCCTCCGGTTTCCTGTTTCTTCATTCAAGCACAAGTGGGATGCACAAGTGGGAAGCACCTGGCTGAGTCAAAAGAGGCAGCAGAAAAGATCAAGACTGGCTGGAAAGCTGCCAAAGTCCCATTTCACATCAGGAGACTCCCAGCCTGTTGAGGAGGGGAATATCCACTAGCAACTTCATGAAGTACAAAGATGTGTTTGTTAACACTATTACACTCCCTTTCTTCCCAGTACTGCCTCTGGGCTGGCAGCTGATGCCCAGCGTTCTTTCTCGCGATGCTTTCTGGGAAAGATATTTGTTACATGCAGCAATCTCCACATCAGGTCCCCAGCAAGGAATAGACCTGACAAAATTATCTCAGGCCCAAGACTCTTGCACTAAAGTAGCTTGCAGAAATCATATGCTGTCATCTTCAGTGTAGACCAACAAGAATATAACACTTTTAATTTTATCTTAAATGGTCCTTCAAAAAGAGAAAGTTGTGCTGAACTTTCAAAGTCTACAGAAGTTCAGGTATTTGTACAAGCACTGTATGACTGTCATGCTCTTTCAGCAGCAGGGCAAAACCACAACAGAACTGTAATTCTCTGTAATTCAGCTGTTGCAAAGTATAAGATGCAGGCTTAACACCGTGTTATGCATCTGTAAATATGAAAAGCACTCCAAAAAGCAGCCACAATCATTATGCCATACTGTTTAAAGAGGGAAGCTAAGGCACAGTGTCTTGTCATGGTCACAGCTAGAAAGAGAAATGGAAACTCCATACGCCTACCAGAGCTCCCTTGTGCTAAAGCCTCCTGGGGACAGCTTCGAAAGCTGGGTCACAAGAGAATGTGACAAACAGTTGAGTACTCCAGACATTTGTCTTTCTATCATAAAATAGAGAATCGTTGAAAGAGTTGTTAAGTGTAATTCGTGGATAAAGTGGCTAGAGCGCTTAACACTTAGTAAGTGTTTTTCTGCCTGTCTCCCATTATGATTTCACTACATCTTTTCTGGCTTTTTCAAAAGGATCAGAGTTCCACTGGAATTAGTGGAAGGAGGGCTGAGAGATACACACCATTAGGCACTAATGTGTGAATTATCTGCAAATATTTGAACACAAAGAATCGAACCTCAAATTTTCAACTTACCTGGGATGAAAAATAAGTGCTTTTATAAAGATCCCTGCATGTACACAAATTATCAACTAACAATGTAACTTACATCATCTTTGGAGTTTCTTTAATTGACAAGCTTGAAATAATCTAGAATAGGCCACGATCTTATGAAAATCTACTCCTTTCACATATTTATGTTAAGAAAGTGAACAGGAGCTTTCCCATTGCTATCTGATTTAGTCAGTATTTCCTCAGTATATCCACTTCAGAATATCAAGCTCCCACTTTTAAATGACCAAATAAGAGATTGATCCTGATGACAGTCAAATTTCTACAGCATTAAACAAATTGATATATGCAGATTTTTTTTTTTTAAACACTGAACTAAAGTATTTGCTGCTGTTTACTAAGCTACTCATATTTATTGTCCTGAGATTGTAAGAGTATGTCACGAGATGTTAAACATTTTATGGACATAAGTAGTCAACTGCTAAAAATAAAATACATGTTTTGAAATGTCATCATAAAAAGGTTAAACCAAGATTTAAAAAAATCTTTATGGCCTATCACCCAGTTTTAGACAAAACAACTGAAATTAGTTTTGGCAGATTTGGGGCTAGCAGTTAAAAATAAAAAATAACAAATGCAAAAGCATGAAAACTGTATTAAAATTATACTTAAAGATAATCATAAATCTTTAGAGATGCCAATGATTACATTAGATATTACAAACAACTGCTGCCAATCAAGTATAAAATATGTAATGCATGGTATTCTAGGTATCATAACTCAAGGCAAATTCCACAACACCAGGAGTAATATTGCCTGCCACAAACTACTCTCTACATTAGGCAGCAATAAGAATTGTCAAACCCATTTCTTTGCAGTTGTGGAACTGTTGGCAGAAACATGGGGGTTTTTTCAGTGTAACTCTAATTTTACTGAAAACTTCCTTGAAACCAATTGTCCTGTTCATGGATCTTGAAAAGAAAGTTTTAAACATATTCTGTGGCAAAACTGAGAGGTAGTACCACTGCACAAACAACAGCAATTGTATTTTCCCTAAAAATACATTTTATATCTACATATAATCATGTGCACATGCTACAGAGAAAGGGAGGAATTATGACTTTTCTGATGACAACAGCTTTAGGGAGTGGAACCTGAACACACTCCAAAGAATTATCTCCTCTAGTTGACTGTGATCTTGATCTTCAAAAGCTGCAGTTCACAACATTTATTAGTGCAATGGTTTTGGAGTTAAAAAAGTGTTTAAACACTTTGTGTTTGCATATGATTTGGTTAAACCACCTTTTGCCTTGCGAGCCTCGAAGCCACAACTCTATATAAACTAATTCTTGTCACTAACACTTCCTTGTTTCAATTACTTTAAGGAATTCATTAATTGGACTTTGGTGTTCCCTCTTCTTTTCTTTTATTTTCTCTTACTTCCTATACTGACTCTATAAAGCTTTGTAATCTGACAATAACAACCAGAGAAAAACAGTGGCTGATCCTATCTTTTGCTAGGCCACATTCAGCTTGCTCAGTCGAGGCTTTTTAATCAAGCCTCAGCTAAAACCATGCACATGTTTTTTGTTGTTCTCAGGAATCCCCTGTTTGAAAATGGCAGGTAAAACATTAAATTGGAAAGTAACATCTAGCCACATTATCTGTTGGTTTGACCTCACATGTCACATGAATGAAATTCACCTTGCTGCAGTCCTGACACATTGTGTTGCCTGTTGATGAAGAGCAGGCAAAAACAGGCAGGGTGGTATAAAGAAAAATCAAGGAGAGGCAAAGGTAAAGCATAACTAGCTAATATCAGACAGGGTATTGTGAAAAACTCTTATAGCAGACCTAGAAGAGGACCATTAGGTAGACTCAATAGCTTAAATTGTCCTAGTAGCAACAAAACAGCTTTTGCTGCAGCCCCTCAGCCTGCCACAGATTTGAGGACAGAAAGGGGATGAAAGGGATGGGAGAGCAGGAGGCAAAGGGTGGTGAGATTCATTTACTTGTCCCTTACAGGATTTGCAATTTGGGGATTCTTTGGGGGAGTGGGGAGGGTGTGTATGTGTGTGTGTGTGTGAATTTCACCCTATATATAACTTGGAATCCTATTAGAAAACAACCCAGTGACACTGCAAATCCAGTATTTCTCAGCATGCTATTTTTGAAGCTGAAACACACAACATATTTTGATCTCCAAAGAAGTACAATAAAGATCCCCTCTTCAAAATAAAATGAGAAGTAAAAGAAAAAAAAAAAAACCCTCAACCAATTGCACATGTAATAATTTCCAGGCTGGCTTCCTGTGATTGTATCCGATTATTTAAATTTTGGACTGTCTCTTTAATTTGAGGAGCGGGGAGAGAGGCGACAGATGGCAGACAGAATTGACTTATGTCCTCTATTCTTCTACAGAAGAAGGGGGAGTGCAGAAAGTTTGATCGAGGCAAAAGCTACAGTACATAGGCCTGGCTATAACTATCTAATCGGTCTTTTGACAGATCGGTTCGGAATATTTAGGTTTTTTTCTCCCCCAGACAGGCTTTGTAACAAACCCACGGTCCTGGAGGTTGCCATGGGTGACGAGAGAGCTGACATCCAGTCCCAACTACAAATAAGCACATGACAAATGGGCCCAGAGCCCTCCGACAGCCCTGAACCTTGGTGACCCCCTAAAAAACCCAGCCTCCCCATGCCCCCCCAAAAAAGCATTACTGAGTATATTTTTTAAAACCGAAAGTTTGCACTTAATTGGAAACACTGCCGTGTAACTGAAATGCTTAGGACAGCATGTACAAGTAAAAATAAATCATGCAGCATTGTTATTTAATGCACTGTGACATCATTTCCTGAAATTAAACAGAGATGACACAGATTCAGACAGTCCCTGCTAAGGTTCAGTTCAAACAATTCACAGATGTTTTCCTCCAGCCAGCAGAAAACAATGCGAGACTTAAAGCACTCCTCTCCCTCTGCCCCTCTCCATCTTCCACTCTCTCTCCTCAGCCTTTTCACTGGTACAAGGAGGTATGGCAGTTTTATAATACATGCTCCCGCAAAAATATTCTTTTTTTAATTTAATTACTTAGGCTGTTGTACTAAATAGATGGATCATTGTGTCACAAAAGCATCAATTTTTCAGAAGAAATAACAGATGTCTATGTAACAATGATTAGATTAACCACTCCCAGACAAAGCTAGCTTTTGAGGCCCACACACCCCATGACCCTGGGTTCCCTCTTCTGTAGGGGGTGGATGTAGAAATGTCAGATCTAATCTCAGATTCCATTTTTAAAACAAACAAAGCCCCACCCCCATCCCATTTCAGCTCTTTTCTTTTAAGATTGTGGCGTTTAAAAGGTATGTGAATGTTTGGTCTCTTACTAAACCTTCAGGATGGATTTCGTGGCCAAGGACTAGGAGCACTCGGAGGATGAAACCTTTCAGCTTGGGATCAGAAGTGTCATTTCGAGAAAGATTTCCAGGCTTATTCTGCCCAGGCTGGTGACGTGGTAGTGCAGGCAGGCAGGACAGGAGGGGGATGCTGCTGGCATTAGGCAGGGCTGTGCTACCAGCAGCAATAACTACAAATGTTAATGGCCACCACCAGCCCTTCTGGTGAGACACCAGAGCAGCTCTAGGGTACAAAGAGGCACAACTCTGTCATCCTGGGGACCACAAGACCACAGGTCATGGGAATTCAGCATTCAGGTACTGACTTTTCTTTAGCACTGGGAGGTGAAGTCATTTAACCTCTCCTCACAAAAGTTTATCCAGCTGAAAAATGAGCACAATATTATTTTGTAGGACATGCTTCCAACCGGGTGGTGTTTGTACAAAGAGGTCTGTTCTACACCAGCAGGCAACTTATTACCTTGCTGAAAACAGCACACAGCCAGCCCTGCCTAAGAGCAGACCTGGAATAAAACTGTAGCTTAGGCTCCTCCAACTCTGTGGTGCACTGTGGTGGAAATGGCAGCCACATCAACACATGTGCAGGTAGTTTTACAGAAGAATCAGGGGACATTGTCCATCTCCTCTGAGCACCCTCGGAGGGTACAGAATGTTACAATGCACTCCAATACATGCATGAAATTCACTAGAATGACTGCACATTCCTGTATTACCTAGAGTTTCCCAGCCTTCTTCTCGCCATTTTAACTGGACAGAGGTCTGTTGCATTTTTGGGGTTGGTTTTGGTTTGTTTTTTAAAAGTAGAACAAAAACAACAGAGTGAAGAATGCTTCTCCCAGATCACATCTCTGAGAAAAGCTGTTCTTCTACTGTTTGATATGAAAGTAAGCTGTTCAGTGTGGAGTGCAATAGCCAGCTATGTTTGTAATCTTTCTTTAAGGTATTATTCCCGAAATCACAATATGGAAGGAGATATTCATGAAGGTGTGTTAGATTCAACATCTTTGAACACTTGTTCCCAGATTGGCTTTGGTTGATGACATTCATCTCTAGAATCAAATCGAATGAATAAATAAAATAACTGCTCTGTATAAAAGGCTTTATAAGCCATTCATCAGAATATGGTAGATACAAATTTTATTCTCAGATACACCCACATAAATACAGAAAAAAATCAAATCTGTTTCAGTAAGACTATTCATATTATCCAATCTGGACACCTGAATATGACAAGTTAAGAAAATTAATTCAGGTAACTACAAAAGCTGTGGCTGGTTTATTTTGCCACCTTCCAGGGGAACTTACTCTAGCCTGACAGTGAAACAGATAAAACCAAAATATATTCTACAATAGACTGTGTAAAGAGCAAGATTTTCATCCAGAGGACTGTGGAAATCAGGCTAACATTACATTGCTCAACATTAGAAGACAGAACTTCAGCCAGCACAGAGAAAGCAGAAAAACCAGCTCAACTCCTCTGACTTCAGGGGAGACATCCCAAATACTATCAGATGGGAATACAGCATTTTCATAAAAAAGCTTTAGTTCACAGGCTACCATTGCTAAATCTGGTACTATTAGTTAAGATACACATCTTCTTAAAGACTGTAACAAAAGAAACAACCAAAATAGAATTTCAACAAAGGGCATCACTCCAGGTTAAGTGTCAAAGCATAAATGAGACTCTGTTCTACCAGCTCAGTGAAAAAAAAAAGTGAAAAAATGTCAAATGTAGCAAAAGTGTAGTCTTCGGCACACTGCTGCAGAAATGGATGAACTACCAGCAGTACAAGTCCATAGAATGGTATAATTACTTCCTTTATAACTTTCCTCTCTTCTGATTATGTATATTTTAAAGGTCCTCCATCCTTCAAAAGGGCATGGGAGGAGGGGGACTGGCTCTGTAGTTGCTGGTAAGAAATCCTGATCTCAACATTGATGGAAGCTGGAGGTGTCTATACATTTGAGCACTTCCTGTTTTCACTTCGTGATCAAATATGTTCTTTGCAGGGCAAATAGGGGAGCACTTGAGGGAGGAAAGCAGAGATGTCTGAGAGGCTAATTGAGTGTACTAAGAACTCCTTAGCATAGAGGAAAAGGAGTCTTCCAAAGCTATGAATAAACTCTTGGCTTGGGTCAGATTTCTTGCTGTTTCTTTTCTTTAACCACCTTTGAACTCAACTAAAAACAGTCTTAATGTCAGGTTTACCTTTCTGATGTCGTAATCTTTATGTACTATTGAAAAGATTATAGTACCAGACTAGGATTTCCTCTACTTTCTTAAACACTGGATATTACCCAGAAAAAGCATACACATTTCCAGCCAATTCATCCTCAGATCTTTTATCTTCCGGTACTGTTGTAATTCCAAATGTAAGACAGAGCTCAGTAAGTGAACAAGAACATGACAGAAGCTCCTGCTCCTTGCATTTGATTTCCAACAATAAAAACATGCATGTGTATCCTATTTCAAATATAATTAAAGTTACTACAAAATGGAAGCTGTGATAGGGGTTAGAAATTGTTTTGAAAGACACAGCCTGTCAGACACATTCTTTCTACATCAGAGTTCAAGTGCCTGTCTCTTCAAAAAAGCCACTTAGGCCATTCAATTTTTAAAATTGGCTGCCTTAGGAGTTTGCAAACTGGTTGAATGAAGGAAAAAATAGCATTTTATTTAAAATCATAAGTAAATACAATTAGTCAGGTCTAAGTTACTCTCTTGGAATTTGACAGTCTAAAGGACTTTTAGGTTTAATCCACGCCGTAAGAGATGGACTGCCACTGCCTCTCCTTCCAGGGAAATCAGAGGTTAATGATTTTTGTCATATTGAGACTAACAGCTAACAATTGCTACAGTTGGCCTTTAGTATTTTATTTGTCCTTTTGAGGTATTCAGAATAGGTGACAATGGCTTGCAGTTGAGAACATATGTAGAGAGACCCCTGTGGCTTATGGAAAAGTTGCTCCATGCTGGTTGGGTGTTTGAAAAAAAAATACAACCAGAGCTCTTTTATGTTCCTCTACTTAATGAATGCATGAATGTCAAAATGTACCAATGGCCCATTCAGGGGGCAAAGCCTAAGCAGCTCCTTCTTTAAGAACACATCCTGAGACGTAAAATACATTTGCTTAACAAATTAAAATAATGAGATAATTCAATTAGTTTCTTCAAAAAAAAAAAAAAAAGAGAGAGAGAGAGAAAGAAAAAAGGGTACATCAGGGGATTATTGTATTACATGAACAGGTCATACAGCACAAAGGAGGAACAAACCAATTTGAAATAAGGTTAGAGTAGTAATGAAGGAATGTACATTGAATCATGGACTGCCATTGTAAAGATATTTACTTGAAACAATAAAATTGTACATCACAGATTCCCCTGTTCTGGCTCAGCCAGTGTTACATTTTGAATGGACAAGCTAATTTGAGAAAAAGTGTGAGATCTTTAAAAGAAAGGAGTTCTCTTCCTTCCCTGCATGTGTTTATGGCAAGAATCTTTCTGAATTTACATTGCACTGGTCAGGGGTCTCCATTATCAGTTTGCAGGTCTGAGAATTACAGCGCAGTAAATCTTTCAACACCTGCAAACTCATTAAAGCCTGGACGGTAAAAGGTTTGGGGCTTTTTTGTGTTCATTTAATCTGATTTCTGTGAGGCCATCCTCACTAGCAATGGCAAATTTCCTTAATTCATGCAGGATGGAGAGGGTCAGGAGAGAGAGGATAGAAACAAGGAAAAGGGGTTTCTAAAAGCCAGAAGGACTTTCCTCAAGAGAAGCAAGAGGCCATTGACTGTTTAAAAAGCAAGTGTCAAATGCTTTCAAGGAGCACATAAGAAAGAAAGGCAGGCAGGAAAAAAACTAGATATCACAAATTTCATAAGAGGAAATGGAGTTAACAGGGAGATGTCTACAAACCAAACTTGTTTATTTGTGGCCCTGCTTTTTGCTGTCTGCCTGTACTACTCATCTAAAGATACCCTACAGCTAAATGAAAAACCCTCTACTCGCACTCACTCGACTTCCAAATTAAAAACATTTTACAGGTTAGTAAATCTCCAGCTGAGGTGATGTAGCAAAGAACAGCTGTGAAGTAATTTTGATAATGATGAGAATAATAAGCACATGGCAAGGTTCAGGGCTTTGCTGTTGCAGCTTCAGTGCTCCTGAATAGATAAAAGTGATTAAATACTCCTGATTATCCCTGACCAATATGTAATGGATTTACAGCCCTTTCAATTAGTCAGTATTTGCTTAGGACTCATTATTTTGTCTTTGGTTAAGTAATCAGCCCAGAGACTCATGTTCTGTCTAATTCCTCTGAGCCAAGTGGGTACAGGGCACCTGACCTTTGAAATGGCCATAGCTGAGAGGCAGGAATAACCACTACTCCAGCAGAGACACTGGCTATTCCAGCTAATCCTGACCCCACAGGCCAGATCAATGCACCTTAGTTTGCTACTAATGTCCTTACATCAAAATGATGGTTTAGAAATGTGAATCTATTGCTCCCCCCTTTAGCTGTGCTGCTGGCAGAGCAGTTCGATAGTCTCTATCATAAATAAATCGGGTCCTGGAATCATTACACTGTAACCAACAGCAGGGAATTTATAAAACCATGGAAATGTATAAAACTTTGGTAGAAGAAGAGGTAGTTAATATTAGTTAGCATTTTAAGCGTTATCAAGTGAGAAACAATTTCAAAGTGAGAGGAAGAAGAAAATCAATTGATAATTTTACCAGTTTCCATCATTTCCCACATGAAGTAAACTAGGTTTACTAGGTTTTCTGCAGGACTATCTTTTGATGCCTAAGTGAAGCTGTAATAGTCAACAGAACACCAACACATAAAACCAATAGCAAGCAGACAAATAAAAGCCCAAGGAAAGCACTGCTATTTCAGATATTTAATCTCTCTCCCCCCAAATGTGAATATGGCTGGGTTTTAACATTAATGGACTTGTCGAGAAGCAAAAAAGGTGCTTATTCTCTCTGTTACACAACTGAAAAATTAGGGAATCTGTAAGCCTTCTTTATTTCCTCACAAAAATGTAACAATGACAAGGTTGCAAGCTGCTGCTTTGACTTCTCTAACATCCACAGTGTATGTCAGCACACACAGACCAAGGCTCTCTCTTTCACCACATACATATGAAGTTTGTGTAAACAGAGGCCAGCAATAAAGAGCGCAGAAGGCAGAGCTTTATATGTGCTAAAGCAAGAATCCCCCTTTTGCTGTCTGTAGGAAGATTTTGAATAGTTCAGAGACAAAACTGGTTACTTCATACATAGGTGGTGTTCCATGCTAAGGCATTTACTCTCTCTCTTTTTCTCTCTATAGGATGTGTGTATATATATACATATATAGAGATAGATAGACAGATTTCTTTGAGATTTGTCATGATTCCAAGACCCAAGAAAAAAAAAATCAAGTTAAAAAAAAAAAAAAAGGCAACAAAGCCTGAGATCTAATAATGGTCAAAAAATTACGGGGACAATTGATTTCTAATAATGACGAATAAACCTCATTAGGCACATGAACAGAAATTTATTTTGGTTTTGGACACCACTTACTGTGAGATGCTGGAAAAGCCACGCTCTCATGATATTTGTTGCTACTTTGGGGAAAATGCCTCTTTTCTTCTGACGCTTTTTGTCCTTGTCTGGGTCATCATCGTCTCCTGTACCAGGTGAGGCTACACTGTTGTCTAAACCATCACCTACAACAAAAAGAAAAACAGGAAGGAGAAGATGTTTAATGAACAAAATATAGGAGCCAAAAAGTGTAATTAATTACCAAGACACTACCACAATTTGGGGGGTTTTTATTTGTTAGATCAGGCACATACTGCTTCTCATTATATAAGAATGCTGATACAAATATGCAAAAATTAGAAAACCGTGTCTCTCCAAATACTAATTTTGTGTTTCACACATGCATATATCATTAATTCAATTATAATTGTGTGCTTGACATAGTGCAGTAGCTCTTTTTCAATTATGGGATTCAGTGTGGGAAAACCTGCCACAAGAAAACCCATTTGCTGCAAATGCATCCCTACAACCATTCTGAATATGTACGTATAAGTAATCAAGTTAAATGTTCTGTAGTCTATATATTCGAGGCCCTCTGCAGAGGTGGCAGTAACCATGTCACTGTTCAGTGCACATAACACACTGTCAGATGAGCCCCTCCCCAAAACCATCACCTCCCAGCACACGCACACACGCACTCACAAACACGTACACCTAGTGTGACCCTGCATGAAGCATTTGCATGACATGAAAACTTCTACATCTCTACATCAGTGATTATTATCATTAAAAAAAAAAAAAAAAAAAGATGCACATCAAGGTAGAGCTCTCACTTAATCAGAACTTTCCATCAACATCCTTCTCTTCTGTGCTTTTCCCTGGCATTAATTGTGCATTAGCAAAAATCATTTACTTTTAACAGTCATAGTTATTTTTTCTTGCCCTCCAGCAAAAATGCCTTGAAAGCCTGCCTGGAGGGCATCTAAATTATGTATCTGAAAAACTCTTCTGGCAAGGCATTGCAGGACCCCTACTTTCTTAAAATTCATACGAGCACGTCTTCCTGTTTTTGGGAAGGCATCAATCAAGAGCAGCAATATATGCCATATTCCTACATTAATATTTGAACTAATAACTTTAAAAAAAGGAAAGAAACAAGATCCGACTTGTGGCATAATCAAATGCAAAATAAATGAAGAATACTGGGACAGCACTGAGACTTTATAGATTGCTGTGTTTTCCTTACACATCATTAGCCCGGAGCCACACGAAAGAGGAAAACAGAGAAGTGGAGAGTTTATGCTCCCTGCTGGTGTTTAAGAAGCCGAGGTCCTGGAAGGACATCTGGGAATTGTGCTGAGACGGTGGTTTTTGTAATTTAAGAATAGACATTCATTAGCAGTAAATGCCATAAATCCCATGCTAAGTAAAAACCTTGTCCAAGAAAGCCTAAAACAATAAACTCTGTGCTCAATGTAGCCTGAGCTAGACGCTCCATAGCTTCCTGAGGAATGCTATAGATTCACGAGCTAATTCCTATAGCCTCGTCTAGAGCTGTAGTGCTACTAAACGAAATACATTGCTGCTACATACAGTCCATTTGCTTCAAAACTTGCATTTCAGCTCCATCTTCCCTCCCATGCCAGATCACCCTTCTCGTACCGTGTCCCCTCTGAAAAACCGACCCTTTTGGACTGGAGAGACAGAAAAAGCCACAGCAAAGAGCTGGCAGATTAATTTTATTGACATTTCCATTTTCACTGCAATGTGATACCCTCCATCACATGGAAGAGATGACCCTCACTATTTACAGACTGACAGGCCACTTCATTACAACCACCCTGCCCCAAGGCAGAGCAGCTCCTTTCCATCTGCCCAAACACCAGAGCAAGACCCTGAAGTCGCTGCTCTCTTTCTCGTGTTTTTGTTTTTTTTTTTTTCTATTAATGATAGAGAAAGGAGAGTCAAATCACAGTAGACTAATCAAAGAGCTTATGGAAGCCCTAAACACTGTAACCAACTGTTTGCCTTTGCAATATATCGGTTATTTAGAAAGCACTCCTTTCTGCTGCTTTCTTCCTCCCCACATATTCCACCCTACCCCTCTCTCACAGACATGTGTGCACACACACACACACACACACACTTTCCACTATGCCAAGGAACTGCTGCAAGGCAAATTCTCACAAACACTAATGGCTTCTGACTGCTCCTTGGCAACCCCAGCATTTTAACCTGGGTGGATATGCTCACCAAAATACAGACACTGGAGCTATCTCATCAGCTGTTCATGTGACACAGATGGAGAGTGGCTATTAGGAGCCAGGCAATGGGCCTTGGGGATCTGAGGTGCTGTACTGTAGCCTCAGGCAATTTTGAAAAGCAGTACCCGGAGATGGGGGGAAAAAATCCCTACTGAAAGTGCAAGTTTGAAGTCAGTCAGTCTGTTTGTCTATCTGTCGTGCGGATAAAGATATCTTTGTCTATTTATGTAAAAGTAACGTGCGTATGCACAGGATGTGTGGAGCTGTAAAACTTCTGCTCTGCACCATCCTTTCAAACCACAGAAGCACCAGTTCACTCTCTGTATGGGCATATCCTGTCTGTCTGCATATACTCTCCTATTTGTGAGCATTCTCAGCAGGAGTAGCCTACATGCTAAATCAGTGTTTGGACCTTTTGAAGAGGATATTAATATCCTGGTTTTAAGAGGATAATAGCAGCCCAAGAAAGAAAAGTTCAGCTAAAACTCCTATTGCCTTCCCATTCTGATCAGCAGTTGAAATCATAAGAGTCGGTGCTTCCCTAATGTGTTCCATAACCTCATGAAAGGAAATTGAAATACTGTAATTTCAAATGATATCAGAAGAAAAATACAGCAAGATTTTTTCCTCGTGGTGTGTGACGGACCCAGTCCTGGTAATCTGTGTTGTCATATCTTTAATAGGACAACTACAACTGCTCATATTAGTGGATGCAGTTTCTAGTGAGAAGAAATCATAGAAAAAGCCCGTAACTGTCCTTTCCAAGATGAAATTATTTACTTCTGGTCCTAGTTTTCTGTATCCAAATAAATATCAGTTACTTTAAATGAAGAAAAAGAAATTATCAAAAGCTAAATAAAATGAAGAGATATGAAAATCACTTTATGGCAGACTGGATTAACTATATTTTTCACTACCATATGAAGGAATCAAAATTTAAGTCATTTAAATCATCATTACAAGACATTCTGCTTATATGAACTATTCATATCCTGGTTTAGATGGTAAATTTTAAGAAGAGTAGAGTCAAAACCTAAATGCTATGGAAATGGCAATTATACAAGCATAGTTATCCCAATTTTCTAGAGGAGAAATTAAGGCTAGATTTTGGTCCACTGTCTCTCTCTTTCACACAGCACCAAAAAAATTAAGGGGGATTTTCTCTTTCTTTCTGTACTGTTCACTGATTTATTCTTGTGCAGAGGGTGTGCATTATTGCAAAACCCTATCAGTATTCTGGGAAAGTGGAGACTTTTTAAGTGGCAGTCTCTTCATGGAGGTGTCAATGACTACACAGCATTCGAGACAGTAAAGAATTAGGCATTTTACCCAGCTTGTTTAAGATTATAGCAATGCTATGTAATAGTCTCAATAACCCCTATAAAAGATGGAGAGAATTTACAAGAAACCTTGCAGAGTGACCCACCTGGGGTTTCTTAAAGACCTTCTCTTCTAGGGGAAGAGTTTGTGGAGGATGCTGAAGGTGCAAGTCTTCTTTACACAGTGGGAAGTTGGGCTTCCACACTGGCTCTGTGTTCTGGCACTCTCAGCATGTGCTGAGGGTTTCCTTCCACAAGATAAATTCCTTTTCATTGAAAGCAAAGGAGACTATGTCTCCTTTAAAAATATCAAATAAGTAGTTACAGCAGGGTTTCCACTGCACCATGGTTCCAGCTTCACTTGCTGCAAACTGATTTCCTTGGACAGACAAGCTTGCAAAGCCCAGTGTTGACACAGGCAAGGACCCTTAGCGAAACACAGACCAGTCCTACATAAGGCCTGTCCAACCTTATTGTATCAATGAATTTTTCTTTGTTAGTCTTCCACACCACCAGTATTATCTCAGCCCTAGTCTTTGTGTTCTTCATGGAGTAAAAACCCAGTAACAGATGAAGCAAGGTTAGAAGCTGTTCATCTTGTCTTTTTACCACTTGTGAACAGGATGAATTACAAATTCCAAATCTATCAAAATGATAACTGAAAAGGATGACCCAGTCAGGCCAAAGCACAGAAGCCTTGTAACAGTCCAGATTCAAATTCTAGAAACAGTTTCTGTTGCCATCATAGCAAGTAGAGCAGTTTAAAAAGTGATTTCTGGAAAAGTACATTTCAGAACCCAGTGTCTGAGTTTCTTCACCATCAGAGGTCCCTTACAGCTTTAAGGTTTGTCACACTGAAGGAAAAGAGAACAGCAGGAGTATCTAAACTGGGGGGAAGACAAGACACTTTGCCATTTTTCTAAAAATAGTGGATGCAATACGAAAAGCAAGTCAAAGGATTCTGAAAAGGAAAGCTGCCGTGCTCTATGCTGATCTTAAGTAAGATACTCTAATCTTTTAGTCTAATATTTTGATGGAGTGGAATATGTAGATATAAACGCAAAACAAAGAGGAAAATCTGCATGCAGCCTATATTCACAATTTGTAATTATTTGTACTTACAATGTGTCCATCTGGACACATAAGTATTGTAAACCATTATTAATAAGGACATTCAGCTTAGTAATATGATCTATATTACCACCAGAGAAAAATATTAAAAATCTGGTTAATTATCAGTGCCAAAAAGCTGGAGAGAGAAGTGTCTGAAGATGTTTTTGAAGATAAGATGGTCTGTGCTGAAGGGAAGGTCAGCTCCAGAATCGAAGACACTTCAGGAGAACCCTTAACTCCATTCTGTCCTGTTACAATTATCAGGCTTTTAGCCTTACAGCTCCAGTACATCACAGATGTTTGAATGAAGTTCTGGCTATAGATAGTTTTTTTTTTTTTTCCTCTTCTTTATTATCCCATTCAAGGAAGTTGACTTAAGTCTCCTCACACCGCAGGAGCCATATTTATCTCCTGCACTACTCAGGGAAACTGAGTTAAAATAGGTTATGGCTGGCAAATATGGGACTTCAAAAATCACAAACAGTTCAGGCAGGCAACCCAGCTTAGAGCTGTGCCATCAGTGGCAGTGCTCTGCCACTACCTATGCTGGTTTTGCTAAACTACTTTACTGCAAGAGGAAAGGAGCCACCAGAAGCTGTTCAGGAGCCTTACAGGCACTCAGCCTGTGCTGACCTGCATGATCACTTCTTCCTGGAATGGAGTTTCCTCAAGTGAGCTGCTGTAATCAGACCACTGTGTTCTCTGCCCTGGTGTCTCTGAGACACCAGACACATGTCTCATGGTTCTCTGTTCTATGTTTCAGTGAGCATCTTTGACAGAAAGAAGGGTTGGACACTGGTGCACTAGAAGGAAAAGGAAGACTTCAGACATACACCACTACCACCTCTCTTCCTACAGAAGGTGCTATTCTTTTGCCCTTCTAGAAGCATGAAGGAGACAAAGACCTGGCCTTCTGTCTTGCTGCTGTTTTGGAGGATCTTTTGCTTTCCAGAATAAAACGCAGCAATGCCACTGGGCTGATAACATAAAGATGGTATGTATGAATTTCACACAAGGCATTAATAATTATTGCAAACTCAAATAGGAAGAAAACTTAAGATGCTATCAGACCCCACCTACAAAGCTATTCTACGTAATCTAATTACAACTTAGCATAGTTTGTCATTCAGGAGTAAGTCCCTATTGCCATCTGGCAATATGTGCTAAAGCTTTAAAGACTTGCATGGTATCTTGTATATAAAGTGTATTTAAAAGAGACAGAATAAAAACTGTTTCTTTTCTGTTTCTGGACAGGCACCTCTCTAGAGTCACTAACATATTATATCTTCTAAAAGGAAGTTACAATTTTTTTTTTATTTACTCAGAGTAGGAATGACATTTCAGCTCTTTTATTATAGCCATGCATGACATAAAATCAGCGATCTAAGCCTTTCAAAATTATTTTCTGAACTCCTTAGTTTTACCTTTCCCCTTTCATAATTTTTCTGACCGAAAATAAGAAAAAAGCCTGTCTTTTTGTGTCCTTAATTGTCTGTGTTTAGAGCTCATGTTTATTTGTGAATTGAGAAATCTTAGAAATTCTGTCAAATGCTGAAAGTATATTTTTCTAGCTTTTATATGAGAAAACTTAAAAACTGCAGTTTAAATGTTATGCTCTTTTATGCAGCCAGGAGGTTCATGGTTCGTTCATTGCCATCCAACATTTTTTCACATCAGGTGAAAAAAGTGGTCCAATGCAGACAAGAGAAGCAACAGTAAAGCAACCTGCTAATTACTGATCTCTCTTACGTTCCTGCTGTGCTAAACTGTCCGGACATGTTGAAGTGAAATTTTTCTGCGATTTTCAAGTGACTAGTTCATGGCCCACTGCCGTGGAGTGCAGGAGAAGGGATGAAATGCTTTAGTTTACATGCAACATTTACTAACTGTGTGGGTTTTCCGACATTAAAGAGGGGACAGTGACCCATGCCACCTTTTTCACACTCAAAAGAGCACTGAAAAAACAGTCTTCATAGGCTTACCTCAGGCTTCCCTGGCCCTTAACACCCTCCCCCCAGGGTAGGAGCAGAAAGAGAAAAAAGAAGGGATTTTATGCTCCTTTCTCTTCAACTTTTCAGGCGGTATAAGCAGCATTTAGCAAATTCAGCCTCCAAATGGCTCCAAATGCTCTGAGCTGCAGGGGCTCATCCTTTGTTAGCCTCCCTCTATTTACACAGGATTTACGCAGGCTCTCCACTGAAGAGACCACATGTTTCTGACAGAAAGCACTTCCATTCACACTGCATCAGGCAACAGGATTGTAACCACTGCAGCTTCACGCTGACCTGAGATTAGGGATTTCAGCAACATTGAGATGGTAACAATCTGCTAACTAACGAAAATTATCCATGGAGAACTCTGCTGCATACTCCAGTTAAAACTACCATGGCCAGATAGATTAGGTTACTTAAAGGGGCAATTAAGAACTAGCTACTGTCGAGAATATGCATGTCCATCTACAAATAACATACACACAGAGAAAAATATCAGCAGGGGGAAAAAACAAATTTAAAAAAAAAAATCAGACTGCAGCTTGGATTAAAACAATTTCACCCACTGGTTGAAGACATAAAGTGTAAAAACAGACAGATGGACACATATGTAAATGTGGCTGCATTTGTTTCTCTGGAACTGGCAAGTTAGTAATAACAGTATAGTTTAATAATTTATTTTCCATGGTATTTTCACACTGGTTAACTGGGCAGTGGTAACGTCTATGCAGAACTTCGGGAGCAGAATAATTCCTTCTATCTAATTGCCTCTGGGGCAAACAAACTGAACTAAGCGACCTCTCTTGCCTCTACCTACAAGGACTCAATACTGGAACCCAATATCAGTCAGGGGTTTTTAAAATTTGGTAATGTTTTTCTTAAATCAATTTGGCCAGTCAGGATTTCTGCACTGAAATTTTTCCCAGATTTAGTATTGTGTCAGGCTTTTTCAAAAACATACACAAGCACAACAAACATTGCTGGTTGGAGTTTGTGATTTTTTGCTCAATAGCTTTTCATGGGGCAAAAGAAAATTGGATGGGAGCACAGGGCCAGAAAGGACCACACAGATCCAGTTTTTGATGAGTTTTATTTTGACATTTTAATTTGGCAAATTATTTTGCTTCTGCGGCGAAGGACAAAATAATTCACTTCCATAATAGTAACTCCTACATGCATCTGATAACCACTTAAAAAGTACTAGGTATATTCTAAAGTTGTCCATAATATATCATAATAAAGCTCTTCTGGGCACTCAATGATTCATTTTTAGTGATCTCTCAAATGCCCTTACCCACAGTTAACACTCAGATTTTATTAAGGAAGAAAGCAGGGACAAATGTCCACTTAAGTCCCAGCTCTCAAATTCAACTCTGCTTGCGCTGCAGTACCTAAAGCTAAAGCTTTTTTAATGTTCTATTCACCTCCCCTGTGTGGCATTTCTGCTAACACAGAGTTCACAATCTTTCAGCCCCAAACACAGAAGGCTGCTATCTTCAAGTCATCCGAGGAATGTGCCAGATACTATCATCTCCCCTGCAATACAAAGAGCCAGAAAGAGGCAGAGACCAAAAGGAGACCGTGCTGATCAGGTTACTGAAGTCCAGAAAGTCTTTCCCAGAATGCTAAATGTTAATCTTTGAACCAGAAAATGTTATAATTAAGATCCTTGTAGTTGGAGGAAACGCTAGCTGGAGAAGTCAAAGGTACAGCCATTTGAAGTTGTACTTTTTTGCACGTTTATCCTAATCTCGCACCCCTCATGCTGGCACAACTGCCATCAAGCACTTTGTTCTATTCAAGCAAAATTATCATTAATGTCAGTGGCTGTTTTGCCTGAGTTAGAAGTGTAAGACCAGATCCTTGTCTTGTTCATAGAGAATTGCAAGCACTGCACAATTCCAGAGGAGATACACTCATTAAAACATGTGGTTTATGCTGATTTATGATGCTCTTCTATTTAAAAGTGAAACTCACTTTGTACCTCACCAGGAAAGTGTTCAATTGACTTTTTTCTACATGGTTTTAACTTCAGTTCCCACCTCCCCACCTCAGTGCAAACTGGTAAGTGTACTCCCAGTTTTTGGTCTCTAGGCTGAAGGAAAGCATTATTAAAATAGGTTTAAGTATTTTACATGCTTCAGTAATTACTTTGCAGTGTGAATGTAAATAGCTGTTATTCTGTTAAAATTTTTCATCCTACTAAACACTGTCACAAAAAGTGTCCTTGTGCTGCAGTTTAAGTGACATTCTTTTAAAATCTTTTTTTTATATATTTTTAGAGAAGTATTTTTGGCATTCTCATAGTAATTCTGTTAAGAATACCAGCTGCAGACTGGCTACAGCTGAGGCAACAATAACAAGTCATTAAAGAAATCAGGAGACAAAAAAAATATTTTTCTTATGCTGAAAGCACATCTCCTTTAAGAGACTATTTTCCTTTTTTAGTTCTGGGATAATGTTATTCATTTTCTCAATCAACTGTGTGAAAGTAAGTATACATTAAAGAGCTATATTTTGTTTAAAGTACCATTTTTTATTTGTTACCCAGTTTCTTTTGTCATCAGAATAATATCAAATGTGGGCAAAATAGCTAAGTTCAATTAAAATTCTACCTGCAGTTGAAGTAATTAAGTTCAATTGTACCTCATCAATATTTAACCTTTACTATTTTGCAGTTGTTTATATATAGCAGAATGTGAGAACTTAAAAGTAGATGATGACTAACATCCTGCACCATTCTTGTTCATTAAATCATTAATGTAGTTTCTTTAAGAGTAAAAATGACTAGGTTTTTTTAAAGGAAAATAGCAATCAGAGCATCTCAATTTTCCTCATAGCCATTAAACGTAGTCATGAACTGTGAGATATTTTAATGTCTTGCAGTTCCCCTTAGACCTTGTTTGACACAACTTTTTATTCAGGATACAGCCCCTAAAATGATGTCTACTAGTATAGCAAGAGTCCATGCACTGTCCACTTTAGAAACTTCTTTGTTCACAACTATTTAGTTATTAAGAAAGCTCTAGCTGAAATATCACATATAGGTACACATGGATAAGATTTTTTCATCATTTAAAAAAAAAAAAAAGTAAGGACTAGAAATGTAAGACAGCTATTCCTGAGAGATACTAAGTTAAAAGCTTCAATTACTGAAAAGGACACTTGTTAGGCCACAAGTCCAAAATGCACATTAGTCTAAGATGTATTAAAGAAAAAATGGAGGATGGCTAATTGCTTAAAAAAAAAAAAAAAAAAAAAAGATGTTTTAGTCGAAAGGTCTTACAATGAACCATAAAACCTTTTTCTGGTGATAAAATGTATACAAATGTGCGTGTTACACAAAACACAAATAAAAATACTGTCTTGATATGCGTTCACAAGCACCCGAACCGCACAAGAAGAGACACTTGCTGCGAATGCATAGCTCAGAAAAAAATTTAAGAGTACGAAACAGCTCCAAACTTGGCAAGACTTACATACCATAAGAGCTCCAACACCTATGCACAGTAGGGTGGAATAACCCGCTGGGTGCTGCGGACATATATATGCACCTCCTCCTAAAGTGTTCATTTGGCTGGCAGTCTGGAAAATGCCAGAATGTGAAGGGTTACGTGGCAACACTGACAGTCTGCTCCTGCAGGTTTAACTTCTTTAAATATAGTGTGCTAGGTATTTGGAAACACAACTAATACTCTTTGATATGCTACTTGATGCTCAAAACGAAGGACTCGGTCAAGTCCTGCTCCCACTGGTGAATCATGCCCCAGATGACAACAGTGTGCTTTGGACCTCCCCGTATTTATTTTTAGGGGTACCGTTTTTCAGAAGTCTTTTCCTCCAAGAAGCCTTGTAAATGTAAAGTGTAAACCATCTATAACTTACGTGCTATATATATTGGATGCTTAAAAGTGGTTACTGGAAAGGCCTGAAATGTTTTCTTTCTGTGAAGTTCAGACTAAAAGAGCAAGCATTAGAGAGCTAAAGCTCCTAGCTAGTCCCTGACAGATACCTTTATGATATCAGAAAGGCAGACAAGCAATTTATTTTTTCCCACTGTATAATTTTACTGATTCGTTTCAGGATAATAGGATTAAAAAACAAGTGAAAAAGAAGAGACAGCTATGGCTGCCTCTCTCTGCAGCCCAACTGTCCCATAAGGTGCTTTGGGCTGCTTTAAATGATTGAAAGAAAGGACATACACATAATTGCGTAGAAACGGGAAAAAGCTTTTGATGAAAGTTTCAGTGAGTTATATTTAGAAAAAAAAGAAGCATAAAAAGAGCAAAGCCACAGGGTACTAGCTTGTAGTAACACTATTTTCTTAAAAGTTCACAGCACAAAACTCGAAAGCACAGACACCCCACTCTGATACCTGATGCTTTGCCTTTTTGCTCAGATCCTGTAATTCCATTTCGGGTCTTTAATTGTCACAGAAAATGTTACAAAACACAAATACAGAGTGCTTACAAAGTCTTCCTTGACTGATTTGTGTCCCTGAGCTCTTGCTAGGAAAGAGCCTCACAAGCTGGGCTCCAGAGAGCTTACATCACCCCACTGCCCCCCTTCAAGGGAGATAGGGTTGCCTACATACAGGAACCCCAAAGGAAAAGCCTGGCAAGTTATGAGACTTCCCTTCCTTCAGGTTCAGATGGGTGAAATGGAATTTCCCTCTGGACCTAGGTTCACCTAGCCAGTCAGAGAGCTGACCTGTCTGCCATAAGATCAAATATTAGCCCCACCAATCAAGTAGCAGTCCAGGCTAAATGTGCTGATGCAACAAATTTCCGGGTCCTGATCGCACGAGGCAGGGGAGTCATTCTTCTCAGTGATAAAGTCACTGAATGCACTCTTGAGGAGATAAAAAATTAAGAACTGGCTGACTTTGCACCATTTGAGTGAGTTATTCACCACTGACCCAGAACAACAGAATTGTCATGTTCTGACACCAGCTAGGAATGACTGTAGACATGGTCATCTCTGACTCCTTACTGCAAGTCTGTAAGGAGGAAACAGGAATCATTTCTGAGCTGGTTAGTGGCATCAGTCCAGAAAGTACAGTGTTTAAATGCATTATGCATTAGAAGAAACTTCACACAGTCTCTCCATCTCTCTCTCCTTCTCCCCCTCCTCTTAAAAACTTGGTGAAATGATGCCAATGAGAGGGCTCGTTACTCAAAAAAAGAAAAAAAAAGGGAAAAAATTAGCAAATAGGATCTCAGCTATTAAGATTTGCCTCAGAAACATTAACCCCTCCCCCCCCTTTGCAATTTTATAGTTAAGATGTTTTCACCTGTGTTTTACTATGTCAGCTTTTAAAACTTAACAGAGATTTATACAGCACATAAGAACTGAGACACTAATAGCATTGGAGCATTATCTAACACAAGATATTCGATTCCCTTTGTCTGTTATTGGCTCAAAAAGTTACCTTCAGTAAACTTTAAGGAAAATATTTGTTTTTAAACTGTTCAAATAAGCAAGGCACACAGCTTTCAATGAAAACTGCTTTGGAAGTAATACTTAATATTCCTCTTCATAGTTATTGGTGGTGGCTCTTACATAAGTGAATTTTATATATTATTTAAACATGCCAAGACACTCCTGTGCTCATTTGAGCACTATATTTTTCAAGTCTGAGCAAGGCTATTGTTTTTACTAATTCTTCATTTCTAAATGTGTATCATAAAGAGAACATCCTGAAATACTCTGTTAGAAGGCAGGTTCTTGGACACAAGTACTTGTGATCAAAATAGATACACAAGGACATTTTATTTCTTTTCTCCTTCAGCTAAATGGCAGGATTTCATTTTTGTTACTAGGAGCAAAACGCAAGTCTTAGCACTGTAATTTCGGTAAACAGACCAAACAGGTTTTTGTATTTGTGTTGACCAAAATCCTGAAGTACAAAGAGTATTGTTATCCAGTCTTCATCTTCCTGCAGCATATGTGAGAATTTGTTCTGAGAGGCCAGAGGAAAACTAAGATTTGTCATTTTCTCTTTCTACCTCTGATGTACTGAATGACAAAATGCTTTCTGGACCTCACTTCACCTGCTGCACATGCTATGTTTCTGGTTTGGGGGATTACACACACGGAGCAAGCCAGCATTCCCAGGAAGAAGTGCTTCGAGGCACCAGGCCATGTCCCTGCTGCTGGTCTCTCTGCAGTGAGGACACTTACAAGAGCACCGGCCCTCACATTTAAATGGAGAGTACTCAGAGAACAGGAAAGAATTATCACATGGAGTGCAGGTCTGGCACCATTTTTCTGAAATGAACACCAGCATTCACAACTCAGTTATGAAGCACTAACAAAACCCCCTTTTCGACCCTGTTTATTTCTTGCAAAACAGATTCAGCCTGGACAATGGCAAGGAAAGGAAAGTTATATCAAGGAGATGAGACAGTTACCCTTTTCTCCTCGACCATGCTGCTTTCTGGTACTGATGGTGGCTTTCCTTCTATGTGGTAAAGGTTCAGTGAATTATGCAAGCCTGGGCCCTGGTTGTTGATGGTTCACAGATTGTACATCCTTAGCAGCACCACCCCATCTATTACTGTGGAATTAGTTGACAATACTACTAGTTGCACCAAAAAAAAAAATAAACTAATTGGTCCCTGAGGATAGCTAGGTGCTTTGGAAGTCTTTTTAACAAAAAGAAAAAAAAATTATCTCCCATAGTGATTTGCCAGCCTTCCTATACTCTATCCAGCACATAGGGACTTCTAAATTACATACTATAATTGACATCAAATATCTGTCCCATCAGTGAATATCTTTATTAGCATCAAAATCACTCACAACTAGTGTTCCTCAATGTTATTAAACAGAACTTGTTCTAGGTGTTGCCTTACTAATTAGTCAGGATGAGCCCGAGGAAGAAAATCTGGGTCATGTTAAATTAATTGGAATGAGCATGAAAATTAGCAGAGCAAACTGCATCAATTTTCTATAGAGAGCCTTTCTTCATGTTGAGAATAAAAATGGATATTATGAGGCATTAACCAAACTGCCTTCTGTGACTGCCAAGAGGTGTGTTACAGTAGCCCAAAAATATCATGCTCACAGATTTTCAGAAGTTAATGAGACATTTCCAGGAATGGTAAATACATGGTATTAAAATGGGTGTGCCTCTTATGGGAAAATGCCAAGTCATTTCATGTTTATTCAGGCATAACAAGCTCCTCAAAATGAGCATAATTTAAGAGGTGAATAGTGCAAAGAGGGCTAACATTCAACTAATTTTCCTTAAGAAAGAAAAGATTAAATTGAACAAAAAATGAATTAAGAGGTTTACAAATCAACAAGTCAACCATCAGATTGCAGCTCTGCTCAGTATATTCTCATCAGCCCCTGCCATGAAGTTTTCAAAAAATGTCCCGAAGGCAGGGAACAAAGCGAGCAGAACTGATTACAGCCACACTCACCGCCTTGCTGTCTAAACTCTGTTTGGCTTCCTAATGAGCTCACTAAAAACCTAATTCATCTCCCATAACCCTTCTCAGCCCTCCTTGAAATTCACCATTATGGAAATTACAGATGAAACATTTACAGGCTGTGTTCAAATTACTGCTTCTTCAACAGGCAGGTCCCTGACCCTCACAATGAACACAATAGAGGTATGTCCGGCATGAAACCACTTGAGCCGCAGCCTATAGAATAAAGAGGCTCAGGAAGGTTAAGACTTTTTCTCATGGTGACAATGATTTCCACATTAATGCTTTCAGTTCCATGAATATGGGAATTTTGTGGGTTTGACAGTATATCAAATACAAATTGTAATTCAGAAGGGGAGAAATGAGTTGTACTGATGACAAATAGCTGAAATAGGCTAATGTGAATTCCCAGACTGTTCATGAGGAAACTCCCTCAGTTCCTCATTACATGAAGCCAAAATGATCCTCACGGCACCTAGCCTGTAACTGGAAGATTACTGAATTGATGGATCCTTAGTTTAAAATGCAGCTGTTTTATTCTGCTTTAGTAATTAATTCTTTTTCCAATACCATATTGATTAAGCGTAGACCCTGATAAAGTTCAAACTGAGAAGAATCTCTAGTGACTTCCTTAGTTGCTCCAGAGACTCAATGAAAACTTCCTACAATTCCACCTGCCTCCTCAGAGTGCTGATCCAATGAACAGAACAGTTTTTTTCTCATAAATTAGTTAGGCCATGTGGAGCTGTATTAGCTGATCATTGCTTTTGTCTCTCTACTTGCTGACTTGCTTTTCACTTTTGCTGTCCTTTGTGCTGTCACACACAAAGTCGGAGTGCAGCTGCCATGCTGAACCCAAACCAAGGTAAAGAACAATTCGTACAAACTACATTTTTTTCCCCCCACTTTATACAGCTGCAACTCCCCGAGCAGCATTGCACTCAATAAGGCCTCCTGGGATCCAACTAGCAGAGAAATCTGTGCTGAAGCATGCAGTCGTTCTGTGGGACTAAAGAGTGTGGAGGGGAGGAGGGGGAATAACCTGTTTTCTTCAAGACTGCTCCATCTTTTGGGGTAGAATATTTGCTCTTTCGTTTTTAGCAGCCAAAGATCCTCATATTATCTGGGTTTTTACTTAAAAAAAAACAAAACAAAACAACCAAAAAAACAAAACACAGAACACAAAACCCCCAACAACCTAAAATCCAAAGAACAAACAAGCCCAAACCACACTCCTAAAACACTACAGCCACTTGAGACAAGAAATCACCACTTCACCTATAACAAATGGGATGTGGATTCTTGTTGACTAACAGTAAGGCAGTGACTGTCCATGAATAGCCATTGCAAACACAGAAGCAAATTACAAGAAGCAGCAACGACCAACTCGATGCTGCTTTTCAGAGAGTCACCTGTGCCAGGGTGAATTCAACAGAGCACAGTAACAGAAAGTTTCTTAGACTAGAACCAGTACAATGGACTTTTTAAAAATGAAAATTAGAAATACATTGATTTGGAAATATTTCTAACATTTTACAATTATTATTTCTTCCCCAACCTACCCCAGCCCTTGTCCTTCCCTTTCCTACCATCTGAAAAAGAAACAGCTGATGCCTTCTGTGTCTGCACACTACAGTTTGTAACTTGGACCTGTGTGTCTGAAGGGTAACGTGCTGTTTATACAGGTTTCCACAAGAGTGATACCAAGTGATTTACAAAAGTAAAGGATCTGAGAGAGTGGCAGGAACATCAGATACTAACAATCCTTCTTCAGGTGCCATATTAGATAATAAGGCTATTTAAAGGCTAAGGGTCTCATGCTAATTTCATACTGTCTGAGGCCCTGATTTAACCTCTGCCTTCCTACCAAGGCAAAAACAAGCTGACTTTCAACATTTCTTTAGGAGAATCTGCTCAGTTTGGGCTCGTCCAATTTATATTTGAAGAGCTATGTAACCAGGAGGGTGCAAGGACAGCAGTGGGCCAGGACAGCCCCTGTGCATGGTGGGCCAGGACAGATAACGGCATTCCCCACCTTCAGAGCATTCTTCCTAAGGGTGAAAGGTCACCCTTCACAGATGTCTCCAGCAGACACTCCGTTGTCAAAAGGTTGCATCATGCAATTCATGCAGTCACTCCTAACAATGCACTGTTCTTATCCAGATACGTAAACACGTTGCACTTCTAAATAATTTCCTTGTTAAGGACGGACTTGTTTTGTTCCCCTGAGTTTTGTTCAGCTATCAAAAAAAGTAAGGAACACTGAGAAAAAAACAGTCCAACTCCCCTTTGCCAATTCGCAGCCTAAAAATTCTATTTTCATTTTCTGTCAGGCTATTCAGTATGAGAAGATGTGTCTGGTTTATTCCCACAAAAGAGAAATAAAACCACCACATCCCAAAATGTCTAACAGTAAAGCACATAGTTTGGAGGCAAAAGAGCAGCACACATTTGGTAAAAGAGAAGATTGTAAGCTTTTTGTCAGAAATCTTATGCAGACAGAAAAATTCAATGAAGAAAATTCATTTCAGCTTATTATAGCCTATTCCAATTTCATTCATTTAAAAGTAATAAATGTCCACACATATACCCTGTGTGGACAAGTGTGAAGAGGAGATTTCTATGTTCCCATATTTGTTACAAATTCAGTTTTTCCTGGTGCAGAAAGTTTATTTCTTGGGAAAGACTTCAGATATAATAGGTTCTGGTTGCTACAGTAGCTCAGATTTTTAATTTCCAGTGCCTCCAGATAAACACTATAACAAAGATTTCTTCTTTGTCGAGTAGAGTTACTCTAAAGCAGTTGGAAGCTATAACACTTACTACAACACAAGTAATTTCATTCTAGAATGGTTTGAAACAAGCTTATCAGGATTGTTATCTGTTTATAAATTATATATTTAACAGTAAAGTAAGACAGACATGGCAGGAATGTTACACATGGGGAAACACGATTAGAGATATGCCAAATTGCTCAACCTAATCCCAAGCAATAGAATCTTAAGGGCACTGGGAATTTCTAGAAGAATTAATCATTATATGTTGTAAAAAGCTCAATTAAATACCCTTAGAAACCAAGCAGAGATTATTTCAGACCTGCCTGCAATATGTAGTCCTCTCAGCTTCAGGATGTTTGCCTCTCCAAGCATCCCTTCTCTTCTCATTCCTTTAGATACTGAACCTATGGAAAGCACACTTTCAGGAAAAAAAATCTTCAGTGCTTTCATGTCTCATATTTTATGCACTTGGCCCTCTTGAATTAATAGGAGTCAATGAAGATGCACATTCTTAAAAACACCCGCAACTTCATTGGTCTAATCTATGAACTTTAAAGACCTTCATTTTATGAGCTTTCTCAGGGTAGGTATTTCAGTGTTCGAAAAACAGGGTTATGGACTGTTAAGTTAAGCACATGTTCTGCCTCAACATTTTAGTTTCAGCAGGTTATTTGGTGCCAAGTTTGCCAGTCAGTATCATCAATTCAAAATATGTGCTTGTTTGTTTTTAACAGGTGTTTTGAGAACAGCACAGGACAGGAGAAAAGCAGTGTTAATATATTCATTTAGTATTTATCCTTAATTCTGAAAATCCCCTTCCCTCTAAAACATGACAAAATTTCACCTCAGGTGTTTAAGACACATAGAGATGGAGCTGCAAAGGAGTGCAAATAAGTATTTCTGTTACTTCACCAGCCTGACAATTTGCACACTCATTTCTATCAAACATTTTTTCCCATCTAGTAATCACAGACCCGGGTTTACATATGGTATAACCCATCTATTTATAGAAAACTACCTTTTATTGTGCAACTGATGTTAGCCACAGAAGAAAAAAGTAAGAGAGAAGCTAAAAGCCCAGTACCCTTTAGATAATGAAATATAACCATGGACTTTAACTCAGTCTGTTCTTCTGAAGACCATTTTTTAGAGTTTGCATCAGAGGACAAAGAGGGAGAAGAAATTAAAACAGTCTAAAAACAGAATTGGATTATCCACACCAGTCGTGCCACAGAACCAAAATAATAGATTGCTCTTAGAACTGAGCAACAGCAAAACATAACAGTAAGATTTACACACACACAGCACTGTCACATTTGTGGGTCAGTTGAGATGGCGCATCACAATTTCACAAAATACACACACACAGATACACACTTCTTGCAGGTGTTATCTCAGAGTTGGTCTGCTGAGAAGCCAAGTGAATCCCCACAGCGACGTTTGAAGGTTTAAAAGCTCAAGTTTTTGTTTCTAAATGCCTATGAAAACATTGCCTATGCTCAGAGGCCTTTTAAAACAAAACCAAAGCTTTTAAAGCTTCAAAAGCGGTCATGGGAATTTGTTCATCAGGAGGGAATCCTAAATGAAGGCCAAGATTCAGTGGATTCCCCTGGACATGAGAAAAGCCATCGCCTGTCTTTAGTTCTACAGTTTCTTATAACAGATGTGGGCTGATTCAAGCAAAACCTGAGAAACCTTTGTTCATGCTTTACATTTTACAAAATAATCTTTTTAAAGGTTTATGTCCTACTATTCTTTGCTATACTATTTAAACCCCCCCAAAAAACAACAAAAATCCCCCCTGCCAAACAAAGAATACTACCAAAAAACACCTCTACCAAAAAAACCCTACTTTCATGGATACTTAATGTAACTGCAAGACCCACACCCCCTCCAAAGCCATTAACTTAAATAACAAAAAAAAAGAAGGAGGGCTGGAAGCTAAGCTTAGAATTTCTAATATATATATTAGAATATATATCTATAACCTTAAATACATACAGTACAGGAATGAAAAAAGCTGACTGTTGCTTTTTAGTATATGTGAGATGATTTAGAGAAGAAAATATTCTAATGCTGTGTTAAAGACCTAAACTACTTTGAAAAACTTTTTTTTTTAAAAAAAGCCGATGTTTTCTATCTATGACATTCTAAAAAAATATAAGAAGTTCCTAACAAGTTGTTTAAAGGACTGTTATAAAAAGGCAGCTAGAAAATAAAATTTGAGTGGATCGAGTCTGCCAATTCAGTTATTTAAAGCATAAGAAGCCTGGTGTAAACGACGTCTTTCTTCTGAAACTGTGAGATACAGCTTTTACGCAGTTTTAAGTTAAAGCACACAAGTAAAAAATCCATGTTTTCACCTGAATTTAACAGCAACATACCTGCCCACAGACCTTCTCCCTTTTCTTTGGGATGTAATTTTCTCATTTTGCTCACAGATGTTACACCTTGCTCCATTGAAATAAGACAGACAACTCAAGAACAGCTAATGAGCATGGAGAAGGCATAAGAGCAGAGGACATTATGTTGGTTTTTTTTACATTCTAAAACAATATCTTTCTCAAATGATCTAAAATAAAATTAATCATGTGATAGCAAACAGCAGTTTGATGGAAGACTGGAACAGAGGATAAATACATGGATCCTCTACTGGACATCTGGTCGTGCATGAGTGTATCCTGCTCATTACAGCCCCAGTGCAAGACCCTTTACGTCCAAGACTACTACAGTGGCAAGCAAAGCAGGTCCAAGTGGATGGTTCTAGGATTTGCCTTGGCTGCAGGGTGCTCTTTGCATAGTTTACAAATTACGTGCTAGACAGAGTTCTCAGTCTCTTAAGAATAACTGAACCTTACAAGGAAATTCTCTAAGGAAGCATGTAAAATGTTTATAAGTGAATAAACAAGGGGAAAAAAAATAAGCACACACCTCCTAAGAACACGAGCACCTCTTCTGAGCTCATGTTCAGCCATGAAAGTAGCATGAGAAACAAACTCAAATCCATACTCAGTGATTATTTGAAGACAAATTATGTAGAGATTTTTTTTTTTTGCTGCACAGGCACGCTAAGATTGAATCAATTCTGCCTTCAGATGTACAGACTGTGCTCCCACCAACTCCCACTGAAGTCAGAATTTGACCTATTGTGTACTTTACATTCACATCAATGAAGTCAGTAAGAATGCAGAAAATTGCTTCAGAAAGATGTAAAATTCTTTGCTAGTTCTAAAATAAAAGGACAGCTTATTTCTTTTAAACAAACCAGATTGATAGCCATTTGGAAGAGCTTAAAGGAGGGTTAATTGGCATACAGTAAACCTGAATTCTGACAGTGTGGACTTCTAGCTAAAATGACATTCTCTTTGGTGGTCTTAGGACTGTAGGATTAGTTTACAAGAAAGTAGAGAGGGGTTTGAAACCAAACCCTGAATGTCAGTGATGAATTACGAGATTAAAGGCCTGCCCAAATTCAGATTCTGAAGGGAAAACAAAATAACAAAAAAAGGGGCAAAATTGTAGCCAAGCCTGAGTTATAGATTAATAGCATGAATGAAAGATCTTTAAAAACAAAAAAAGAAATCAATGAATCCCTTCTTTCATAAAACCTTGCTCATACACAGAACTTTATCCCAAACTATGCTCAGAGCTGGGAATATGAACTCCAACGACATCTAACTCAGGGAAATAATTAGGATAGCCAATTGACAAATAAATAAAAGTGTTTCATCTATCACTGTAGATATGCACTACAGAAGACATTCTTGAAATAGATAAGGTAGGACGAGTTTCTCCTGAGAGAAGAAAGGAGAAAACAGGAGCATAGAGAGTGTAAGATATACAGTATCAACTACGTCTGAAGTAAGTTTGTGAACTTAAGAGAAGTTCCCTTAAAACTGAAAGATGGTCCCTTAAAATTGAAAGAAAACAGTAAAATCTGTAAGTAATTAAAATCTAAGAAATATTCTACACTAATATGATGGTCTTCGTTACGCCTTATTAATGGAAAATGGCATTGTTATTTCTCTCTTGGATGAAATCGGGGCACTGCACAGATCAACCTATGCCTCTTTCCCTAAAATGAAAGATATCTACATGCATTAAGCATTTTGGTAACCTCTAAATCAAAACTTAATTTTGTAATACTATAAACTTATGGAATTTCCCTTTTTGCACAAAAGAGATAAAAGACTGCTGACTAAATATGTCTATTAAAATAAAACATTAAGTTTAACACTTTGCATCTAGAAATATGTCTAAATTTACCACTGGAAAAAAAAAGATAAGAACCAGAAATATTTTCTTACTCAAATACATTTTCACATTGTGACAGATGTTTTGCACAAAATATGCTAAGTGTCTGAACACACAAAATGAATCTTAAATGCGTGAACTCAGAAGCAAATGAAAGCTAATCAAAAGTCTAATAACGTAAAGTAGACAAAACTTAGCAACTTTAAGGAAAATATTTGTCATTTATGACTTGAGCAAAAGTGTCAATTAAAAAAAAGCCTATAAAGGCTGAGGTGGTCAATATTAACCCTACTGTGGGCCTCTTGATTTCAGCAACTGGACTTGCAATATACAGAGTAAAGAAATGTAACAGCCTTTGCCAGACTGAGGTCCTACTTCAGCTTCTCTGGGCAAAATATACATAGAAGTTTTAGTCCTTTGTCATTTCTTGCCTAAAAAAAATATTTACCATCTCCATAATGTTAATTATTTCATTAAAATCTTTAACAAGTGGCAGATTATAATTTGGACTTCATCCTAATACTGAGAAATAAAAATAAAAGGCATTACTGAAGAAATAATATAAAGGTGACAGCCTTTGGCTGTAGAAAACACATGGGGTTCTAAAAATTTTCTCAAGGCAGAGAACTGACAGTTACACTCATTGGGTTTTACATGTTCTATGGCCTGAGTATTTTTCATTCAAAACAGCTTTATTAACAATCTGAGAGCACAGAAAAAACAGGGGAAAAAAATCCTGCTATAAAAACTGACATCCTCCATTTTTATTTTTTGCAAGAATTTCCTTTATATAAACCATTAGCAAAGAAATACAATGTTTGGGCATGAGGTGGATGAACAGCATACATGGTAGTTTCAGACAAGGGAATTATATACCCAGATGAATGGAAGTCCATGAACACCAAGCAGTATAATCAAGTCAAAATTATTGTTGTCTCAAGGAAGCACTTGGGATACTGTTTGAGCACCAGGACCTCAATATGTTAGGTACTGTACAAATAAAGCACAAGGACAACCCCTCTCCTTTTTTTTTTTTTTAACTGGCAGAAGCCCAATATACCTCCATTGATTTCAGATGTATTAGGAAGGAAGGGCCTGATCCAAAGCTCACTGAAGTCAACCAAAGTCTCTTTCTGTTGATTTAACAGGCTTTGGATTAGTCCCTAAATAAGAACAGATTTTGGCTCAGCTAAAGGATTTCACTTAAGCCCTCTGCTTGTTCAAGCATCTAGCAGGAGCTAAGAGAACACTGCGGTCCTTCTGAGTAGGAGGCTGTGTTCATTCCAAACTATCCCCTTTAACAGATGCACAGGGTCAGGAGTCCCACGAAATGGAGAACCGTCAGTAAGTGGTGAATCTGAGGTGGGAGGAATTAGGAAGGAAGCTTCAAGCTGAAAAATTTTGATTTGTGCTATTTGTGCTATGTTCCATCCTCTTTAGGCAGGAGTGTAAAATTAGAGAGGGAGTTCATGTGAGTTTCCCAATTTTACGCTCGTAAATTATTTAAAACCTTAGCACCAAGTCCCACAATGAAATTATTTATGTGTTTTTGCCATATTCACTCTGCTGAACTCCCTGCGAATGAGGGCTGCCTTTAGTCAAGGTATGACCAACTTGCAGCTGTATGTGGAGAGGCCCAAGGAAAATTTAAACATATGTAATTGCTTAAACAAGTGTTGCCAGAGTAAGCTGGTGGGCATAACGCAAGATTAGAAGGAAAAGTGCACTCTTTACTTATTTAAGAATTAAATGCCAGGGTTGTCAAAAAATTTCATGGTACAAATCACATATTAATAGAGAATTTGCTGAATTCCCCTCTCTCGCTTTCATGGCTGCTCCACCAATCCTTGTCAGTTATAGCAAATGCTTTGTTTACACAAGAAAATAGAAGACCCCAATCCTAGCCTGTGCATGAGGAATGTATAGTGCCAAGGGTGTACAAAGGTAACCATCCATAAAATAATTTGAGCTCATTCCATGAGTTATGAGGCCAGCAGTTTAGGACAGCACTCAGTGCAAGTTTGAGCATCTGGAGTTAGCAATGGACTTCAGCCTCAGAGCAGCTGGGAAGTCAGTGAAGCAGGGGGAAACCACTTTGTCTTGCTCTTTCCTGGGCTCACTGCCCTGGCTGTAGGTAGGAATAGGGTCACCAGGGCCATTGTGCCAACTCTGCCACCAGACAATTTCTCTGTGTTAGCTCCTTATGCTGGGGCAAAGACAGCTTCACAAATAACCTACAAACAGACAGGCTTTGGGGCTGTCACTTATAAACCACCCATATGTAACAGTAGAAAACAAAGAATCATTTACTTTCTCCAACTCCACACCTACCTGAATTAATATATTGAGTATAATCAAAGAGAAGCAGTCAAATTCCTTTGAGTTTGAGTTTACTGCATAGCTTTACTCCCTCCAACAGAGAACTTTTCAAAACTGTTAGCATTTCAAGAAATTAACTGAACTGAAAGCACAAATTAATTTTCTCTGAAGCTCAATTTAACATATAAAAACCACCAGAGGAAAAAAATTATTCAAAACTTTGCCGTGCAAATATAAAAACCTGATGCTTATTAGCATTTGTCCTCTAGAATGTAGGGCATGATGAAATTTTGTTCCAAAATGTATTAGGAAGTATTAGAACTTAATGGCTGTCTTTTTGTAGAACCTACATGTCTTAATGGCAGTAGTTCCTAAGGAAATTATTAAAAAAAAAAAAGTAATAGGGTTTTTTTTTGTGTATTTGTTTTTTAAGATAGGAAAATCATGTTCTGCTTTCATTTATTTTGATGAGTTTGACCCAAACTTTGCATATCTGAAAGTAGTAGCACCCCTGTTCTAGCTACTGATTCCATGCAAGAAGGATCGAGACCTTATAGGAATAGCATCTTTTTCTCCTCTCCTCTGAGAAGGAAGAACTTCTTTTAACTGACTCAAACTGCCTTCCTTCAAACCTTCTCTGGACAGTTCTCCACTGATTCATGAACAAAAGACATATCTTTCATGAGTACTCTTACAGTGATCAAGACACCTAGTTGGTACACTTTAAAATATTATTCTTAGGTTCTGTAGAAAGCCAAGCTACTAAATCTAGATTGTTGTGCTTATTAAGACTAAAAACAGTAAGAAACAACTCTAAAACAGCAACACAAAATGTTATCAATTCCCCCTCAAATGGATAAGATGTATTTCATAATTAACAAAAACCACCTAAATAGGAAGCAGACTATTCATGATACTTCTGCCATCTCTGATGACCTAGGCTTTTATTCTTAGCCACCACTGCCTTTGCGTATGCTGCAAACTCACAGGCAACAAAGCAGGAGGTATGCTACCTCTTCTCATGCCAGGATGAGAAAAATCAATGTCCATGTTTAAAAGACAGAGCTATTGATGTGCAGGGTCAGTAAGCATCACAACCTGTTCTATAGCTCTAGAGTACTAAGGAATTCCTAAAGAAGGGGGAAAAAAACCAACAGTGCATTTTATAAACTTGTTTAAAACCAACATTACCCTTGAGTCCCTAGGAGCTAAATATGAACACGTGCTCCAGGTTTTCCTTGCTCTACAGTTACTATGCTTGTTCAGGGGGAGAGAAACAAAACCACTAAACCAGGAATACCCATATATAATGATACAGTGATTTTTTAAACATTGAAAACACAACTTCAGACATTTCATCTTTATGGAAACGTTACTAAAGAAGTGGTGATGTGATCCATGCCATCCTTTGCTTATTACTTCATAAGTCTTGTTCATTAAAAACAAAGTTATAATACAAAATTAAAAGATCAAGGCTATTTCATTTGCATGTTTTGAACTTTGTGGAAAAAAGAGGAAGTGTTTTTAAATAAATAATATAAAAATAATTTACAATTTAAAAAAATAGTTTACAAATGCAGTATATCCAGAGCTTCTTTTATTAAATTCAAGGAGGCCAAGAGAAGAACACACTTGAATTTTCTACATAAACCTGAATTCCTGGAACATCAGAGCAGAACACCAGACGACCATTTCATACAGTTCAAGGAGCTCTAGTGCCCATTGTAGAACACATATCAGAGAGGGCACGTAACTTACACAAGATCCTCTCGGATCCAGCTCTGCAGTGAGCTGCTCCTGGGTAGACAGACACACCTTTACCTCATGAGAAACTGAGAAGCTACAGGGGAGCCCACCAAACTAACAGACGTCTTCCCAGTGACCATACTTGTTATTTGGATAAAGCCTGCAGACAGTGGGATAATTCATGTGGCCATCACTGTATTATCCTATCTTTATGACTACACTGCTTTTTTTACAGCTCATGTAACACCCGAAAGTTGCAAGTCTAAATTTCTGCTTGTGTTTTCAGGCGTACTTTGTTATTCTTGCAAACATTTTTAAATACTTTTTAACATTTACTGCATGCACAAAGACTCTCACAAACCAGTAGAAACCACTGGTTAAAATGACAATCATTTGTTTGAAGATTATATCCTAAATATATAGATACTCATCTAATTTTTAAAATCCTCAGCATATCAAGACTTGCATGTAGATGACTTGATTTTTTAGTGAATGAAAAACCTATCTGAATCATACAATAACTTAAGTGAATAGCAAGGTAGAAAACAGGAGAAATTACTCACTTTAGCCTATATAAATCTTCCTGCAACCTCAGCTCCAGCTTTACCAACCTGTAGTACCTGTTACTAGAAATCACACTAAGAAAGTATATTTAGACACCAGACTTTGGTTTTTTCATACCCCACAATCAGTTACTTAAATAAGAAGTGATTTTATAAATTAAAATTAACATTTTACAGTAATTCAAAATCAGAACAGTTTGAAAATTCAGAACTGTAAACAAAGGCGTCAAATCACATTAAGAGTCAAATAAACACAGCTGTCAAATCTTCTTCACCTGTCCTACTTCCCCTGCTGTATAGATATAGAAACTGCTCAGAAGCTGTAAGAATCAAGGAGTGGTTAGCACTCCTCTTCTCAGGCAAAAAGACAAGGCATTAAGACAAAAGGCCAGCATACTACAATGTGTGGTGCCATAATGCAGTGTTTGATACTCTAGAGGGCCTTCAACAAGTACTGTACAGCAAAAAAATCAATCGAAAATCAGCATGATAACAGAGCATGAGTTGGCCTCTAATAGCCTTAAGCACCACAAGGCTACCAGGGTCCCTTCCTTCACCCTGAGCTGGGTGAGTCTGCCCTCCTGCCCTGAGGACTCTGGATAGGTTGGTACCTCCTACCTATGGCTTTCACTTTCATTCTGGCTCTGGTAGGAGTAGAGCTAATTTTCTCCACAGTGGCTACTATGGGGCCATGTTTTCTGCTTGTGCTGGAAACAGCATTGATAACACAAGGGTGGGGGTTTTTTTGTTGTTTCTGAGCAGCCCTTGTACAGTATGACCAGCACAGAGGCTGGAGTGCCCAGGAACTTGGGAGGACACACACCTGGGGTAGGTGACCCCAGCTGACCAAAGGGATATCCCACACCATATGGTATATTGCTCAGCATATAGCACTGTGGAAAAGAGAAGGGGAGGATGCCCAGAGTGATGTTATTGTTGTCCCCTTAAGTCATCCTGCTCCATGATGGAGCCCTGCTTCTCTTGAAATGGCTGAGCACCTGTCTGCTGAGGAGAAGTACTGAACTAATTCTTTGTTTTGCTTTACCCATTAAACTGTATTTATCTCAACTGACAAGTTTTTTCAGTTTTACCTTTCAGATTCTCTACCCCATCTCACTGGCAGAGGGGAATGGGCAAGCAACTGTGTGGGGCTGAGCTGCCAGCTGGGGCTAAACTACAACCACCTTGCACAGTAAGGGAAGCTAACAATGGTTCTTTTTAACTTTTAAAAGTAGAATTTAATTTTTCTTGGCATAGATTTGAAGGCTTTCAGTTTTCTCTCTCTCTTTTCTTAAATAAATGTCTCCTCTAAGTAAACCCACTGATTTTGGACTGTAAACACCCTCGGCATTAAATAGATCCCTCCAATCCTATGGCTGAATATACAGAGGTGATTCCTCTGTCATGTTTAACAAAGTACAACTCTAGATGTACAAGAGAAAGAAATACTGTTCAATTCCATGCAAATTGTTATGCATGCAACAAAATGGGCCTACAAATATTTCACTCATATGGTAGGTTTAATTTCAATATTTCTTTAATTACTTTCCAACAATGTCTGGTTTCTGTTGAATTTATGCTAGTATTTGGCATTTGATGCAACCCCAAAAAGATAAGATACATATGTCCCCTCTTCACAGTCTTGGCATTTTTACCTTAACTCAGGCATTGAAGAGATTGGTTTGAAAAATTACCTTGCTGATTAGCTGGGTTTTCTGGTAAATATATTGCATTAACCCTTACATTCTGAATATGACATAAGGTACACAAACGCTCTGTCTGACTCAACAGCAACATATCATGGCTTAAGGAGGACATGTACGCCGATCTCTGTGAGCAAAGAAAGAGCTAATTGGGAGTTAGATTCAGTGTGATTATCAGCTTGTTTATGATAAGGGAGTACTCTTCTGAATAGCACTGTAAATTCATTCCCTGATTGTGGTGTTAAACCACAGCTCACCCGTTCCCCCCCCCC
>VXAC01006548.1:458164-469817 GCA_013399225.1 Rhipidura dahli | reverse complement strand
CCTTTTTTTATTTGGTTAGAAGGGGCTTTAAACTATTTTAAGCAGATGACAGTGTCATGCTTTGATTTTCGTCCATCTTAAAAAATAAATCAGCTACATGAGCCTGATGTCAAATTTCACTTTCTAATCGGAGAAAGGCACATTTTAAATGTTTACTATAAGAACACATTTGGGTAATTTTTCCCCATGTCATTATGAACATTAGACTGACCCAATTAATATGAAATGTTTCTATGCTGCTGGAACAGACCGTGTTACAGAAAGAGCCATTTGCACAACCTGTTCATGATTATGGGCCATAAGGACACAAAGATGGCATAGACATTTGTGGACCATCTGAATTCTTACAGGGGAATGGGAAAGAGGGGGAAAAAAAATTTTGTTAGCTGACTGTTGTGGGTCATGTTTTTTAATCCAGAGTATTGGACATGTAACACAGCAACAAGAGCTGATCATTTTGTTTAATCACCTTTTGGATCTGTGCCAGATGGTCTCTATTGAGAGCGCTGCAAACAGAGAGAGATGAACTGCGTCTAACATGCCACTAGAGCTTTCCCGTAAATGTCTGAGAACTGAATCCAACAAGAATTTAGTCTCAGAGCAGAAAGAGATACATTTAAAAACTATGTGCATTAACTATACTTTTCCCCATAGAATCCTCACTTGGCATGAATAATTTACCCTCTCTTATGCTAATGGGATCATGAAAGTATCCCTGTGTCTTTAGTGCAGCTATTCTCAGCTTTCAGTAATTACCCCACCCAGTGAAAATAACATGGCTCCTGCAGCTGAACGGCCTACCAGTACCTGGCAATTAGATGGATCATGGCTGACAGAGGAGCGGTCCAGAGATGGACACACAACCTTCGGCAGCCTGAGGAGCAGCCTGAAAAATTAAAAGCCTTCCACTGTGAACATTTCCGTAGTTGCTTAGGATCAACATGGAGAGAGCAGCTCCTGCAAGGGCATTTTTATTTTTTAAGGATGAGCAGCCCTGGTACAGTATTCCAGTGTACTGTTCAGGCACCCTCATACTAAGCAATAGAAACATTTCCTGGTCATCAACAGTTAAAATAAAGCTTATGGGTTGGGGTTTTTTTAATAAGAGCTGTCTTAATAAACAAGAGGGAGAGAAATAAAAAGTCAATTAATGAGTGTCTTTCGGTATCTGACAATTTTATCTGCTACAAAAAGGAAACCCTGTAGTATTTCATTAATGAAAAGTTTTTATAAAACCATTACAAAGAACTAGGCTTTGACCTCTGTCCATAGCACTCTATGTTAGGTAGTTCACTATGTAAAAATTATCAGGCTAAAACATCTGGGAAAGAAAGCTATGAAACAGCAGGGAACGTGGCTGGTTTATTGTTTATCTTTTGTTTATGAGGCAGTATTCAAGTTTAATTACTACTCTAAATTAAACTCTAACAGGCATCAGGAGACATCCCTTTACACAACTATGTTAAAAAAAAAAAAAATCCAGAGATTCCAACACTAGATCTTTCAAATAAATTGGTATATATAGGAAGAAATTAGTCTGTAACAACACAGGAAGATATTTAAGCACTTAATACTGTATATTTGAATGTGTTGCATTTTGAAGCATTAATATTGTAACAAACATACAATTATAATTTAGTGAATGGAATGTTATCTAGCATTTGGAGGCAAATTGGGTTAGGCTGAATAGGATCTGAGATGGAAAGAATGGCCTAAGGGGGAATCCTACCTTTTTGTTTTGAAATACAAATACGTACATAAATATATATACCCACATATACACATATATGTATTTAAAAATACCCAGAAACATGAAGTCAGAGGCAAACCTCTCCACAGGAACAATCTCTTAAGCAAAATCATTAAGGTTCTTTTTCCGAACATTCACATACAAAAGTTCACTATGGAGGAAAGAGTTCACCATGTTTACCGTTAACAGTAAGTGACCAGTTATAGATGAACTTAGCTGTAGGAAAAAATAAAAGTTGAAAGCAACTAGCAAAAGATTATTCCAGATGGCATCTGTCATATTGTATTTAGGGTTATTTTAAAGAGATTACTGCCACTATGAAAACATTCCATTGACAGAGTTTTACTAGGCTGCATTTGAAACCCCAGGAAAACATACTACAAATATGGAAGTAAATGTGTATGTAGATTTGTATCTACACCTAAATATACAAACCTACATGGATTAAAAGGTAAGAGTGAGGTGAGTAACTTGAATACAATATTTTAAACACCACACACACATTCTCTAAGCTTTAATTTAATTAAAAGTGAGGAATTTGCTACCAGCCTGATTATTAGAAAACTGTATAGTGAAGTGAAGATTCACTATGAAATTTTAATGCTACTTATTGAATAGTGGGTAGGGACACACTTCTTTTTGCAATTATTGTTTAATTGCTGGAGTCAGCAAACATTTATTTTTTTCTTGCAATAGACAGAAATAAAAGAAAGGATGGGAGGATACCAAAATCTGACTATATTTAGCTAAGCTGGTTCTGGCATGATCATGGTTAATGTGCATGTGGTGTGCAGTGTGAGCTCAGCAGTTACTGGGCCAACTGTCTCAGTATTTCTGGGAATTCTGCCTATTCACAGTGCAGGGATTGTTCAATTGCTGCAAAATGTACAAAATGAATTTTACAAAAATGAATTGTAAGGAAGGCCCCATTACAACGATTTTACAGCAAAGATGTCAACATCAATTTTTCTTTCATGCATAGCTAATGATTAAAACAACATATTCCATTTGCCTAAGAATTTATTTCTTATTGGCACATCAAAATATTGAAATACAAAGTTATCTTTACTCTACCCTTATTACTCGTTGCTGCTGAACCCACACCATTGTTCAAACCATGAAAAAATAAAGCAAACTTGGCAAGAAATACTTAAAACAAAGGCTCATCAATATTCTCCAATTTGTCAACATCTCAATTACAGCAATGGAAAAAATGTAAATTTCATGTGCTTTGAACACTAAGGGGTCTATTCTTCTGTCAGTGCACATGCGTAACTCCCATCACCATTAATGGGAATTACTCATACATATCAACACAAGGACGGGCCCCTCAAACTTGAAAGGAAAAGATGAATTAATAAGGGCTACTCGCTTCCTGTATCTTCCTCAGTTGAAAAAAGTCATTGTTCTTTAAGAGTTTTTCATACTTCATACAGTTCACCTTTATGAGAACTGTGCCTTCTGAAATAATGCATCTCCAGTGAAGCATTATTTATTAGCAAGTTTGATTTTTCACAGTCTGGATGTTTGAGCCTTTCTATCAGGAATTTCCTTTCTTACAGAAGGCAGCTCTCTCCCAATAAAACCATACCCTATCATTGTGTAGGTAAAAATACAAAGGAATAAAAATATGTTCTGAATCTTTATGATGAATATGCACACTAGCTTCAGCAGGATTACCATACTTAAAGAACTAGGAAAAAGAAGTTGTAGCTTTAGTTTTTGGGTTAGCTTCCAAGCACTTAGCATGAATATGGTTTTTTTCAATTGTTGCTAACATCAACATATCCCTCTCCTTTTTCTAATTACTGGAGTTTGGTTCTAAGCTTTTTGTAGTGCCAGCAGAGTTTCTCATACTAGGATAGACCTCTGGGCTTTATCACCGAGTCTTGTAAACAAATTCGATTTGCATACTATTGTTATTACAAGATTGTATATTCTGAATAAGAAATATACGACCTAATTTTTTCCAACAAACATCAGTCAGTCCAGGGAGTTAACCTGAGATGAATGCTTCATTCCAGTTAATATCTTAGTTGACTTTGTCCTGAACCAGAGCATGGAGTCTTTGCCAAAGAAAGCTATTGTGGACAGATATGAAGCTGGCACAGAAGTGCTTCCAAACTACTTTGAGATTTGCCCTAGAGAGTAGCCTCAGATATTATTTATAAAGGGGCAGATCATTCAGCACAAGCAGTTACATAAAAAAAAAAAACAAACAAAAAACACCAAGCCAAAAAAGCCACACAACAATAAACTACTCACTTACATGCATAAAGCAAAGTAGATATGACACTCATTTCTATTTTAACTGTTTTATAACCTCTAAGAAATTTTTTATCTCTGGCTTCTTACTTACAATCAAGTTTGTCACCCCAGGTCTAATCCTAAAAAGATGCTGACCTTCCTGAAAGTTCCTGAAGGAAGACAGCCTCCATCTGACTTGGATGGATCAGGCCCTTTGAGTGAGTGAACTGTGAATATGACAGATCAGGTATACAATCCTCGTATTATAAAATGTGAAACTGAAATTACTCCCTGGTGCTTTCCTGTAGACCACATGTTTTTAAGCCTTAAAAAGATTTATTTCCCATTTTTCATGCATAATATGCCATATTCATTATTTGCAATATCCCATAAAGAAATTAAATAGGAATTAAAGTCTGGGACATCATATCCATCACTGTGGTACAAACTGATGCCAAATTCTAGATGTCATTTAGCCTTTTATGTAAAAGTAGTGGCTGTTTTCACTTTGTTTCACAAAGAATAAAGAAAACACAATACCCCAGAAGACTTTCAGATGTGTTTTTTCCTCTCCAAAGAAAAGGGTGGATGATAAAGCTACACACACCTTTTAATCTTCCACTTAGAGTTTTTACACACATATTCCTTGGCAAAAACCCCAGGGTCTTCTCTTTCCCCTCCCCTTCTCTCACCCCCTTTCCTGCCATCTCCCTTGCTATAACTCAGCTAACCCAACAGAACCAGTCAGTTTTAAATTTCAGTTGGGACCCCGGTGACCTGTTAATGAATCTACAGAGAGGAGAAAAACTCACAGTGTTGAGTTATGCCTGGTGTTGCTAGCTGACTTGGAGTCAGAAATGCTTGAAGCGTTAACGTAATTGCAAGAATGTGAAAAATGAAGCGTTGGGCTCCTGAGCAAAGCGAAAGGTCAAAGCAAGCCCTACACAAAACAAGTCTCTGGAAGATGGCCTCATTAGACCATTAAATCAGCTTCTCCTTTTTCTCCTTTGTAAGATGTTTAGAGTGTTTTATTTTTATTATTGGACACATTTAACTCTTTCCAGGGCAGGCCGAAAGTTGATCAGAGCTACTACATAACTACTAATCTTTAAAATAGTATTATACAGCATTGATTTGCATTTGTGGATCTGAACTGGGATAAAGTCAATAAATGCTTGGTGGATTACAGATCACTGCTACTTTGGTTTGCCAGATGATCAATATGTTGTATAGCTTAGTTTTCTGTTGAACAAGTGAGGTGACATGCTAAGAACAACATAGACACTCACCACTAATAAAATTAGGATAATCTTTCAACATTTACTGCCTGAAGGCCCTTTACTTAACTCTTCCAATGCCAGCATGTTTCTAATAATACCAAACACAGACAAGATTAACCCTTTTGGTGCCAAAGGGCAACCATTCACTGTAGAGGAGAGACTGTCCTCCAAAAAGAGACAAAATGCCTACACCTTTTTTATTTAGTTCAAACTATATGAATTATGGAAGGACTCTTCCAGGTAATAAACAGCTCTACCTCATGCAGAGAAAGTCTGCAAAAAAGTGTGAGTCATCACTCACCCAAATCCTTTCCATCTCCTTTCTCCCCAGAATAAAAGAAAAGAAAATAATAATGAAAAAAAAAAAAATCACAGGATGCACATCATAGACTTAAGGCAAAAAATGGGACCCCTGGAAACAGTGCTCTCAAAAGCCAGAAGAGACTGACTCTAGGATGAATCAATCTCTGCTGCCACCAGGCATTAGTGGAGAAGACTGTAAGTTGCTAATGTAACCCAAGACTCTCTAATGAGCTCCCATTTCCAAGAAATCCTTTGGGGCAAGTGGAATACTTGAAGCAGCATTTGAGGAAGCTCTTGGCAAAACTGCAGGGAAACCAAGTTGACCCAAGTAAGTAACTGCACTGGAATAGCTCAAGAGGACATCTATCCTTCTCAGAATTGCCTGGGAACAGCTCACTGCCGGCTCAGGAATCATAAGGCAAACGCTGCCCCCCTCAAGAAAGCCTAAGGAAAATTCAAGACAGACCTCACTCTCTTTAGTCTTTCCCAGGACTGAGAGGGGGAGAGCAATCCAGAGCCATCTCCAATGGGAATTCTGCTGGTGCTGTAGAATCATCTTTCAGCTGCCAGCAGCTGAATGGAATGGTGATTTGCCACTGGACGTCCGCTTCCCTTTAGAGGGCCCAGCTGAGTACAAAGGGAAACACACTAGTAATGTTTTACCCTGCTAGACTGGACAGCACTAGTGACTGATCTGGCCCCTCAGAGGTTGTTCCTCTTCTGCAGAAATGAATAACAGGTTTGTTGAAACCATATATATTGGCAGAAACCTGTTTCCAAAGGAAAGTTGGTGCAGTAATCATCAACTGCTTTTTCTAATGCTTAGCAATATTTCCCAAGCACCCTGAGTTACATGATAAGGGATCAGAGACTATGAAATGCAAGATCCCTGGATATAGATACAAGGGATTTCTTTATATCAAGCACGGCTCAATAAAGGAACTTTCCAGTTTCTAAGGGATTCCTGGGGCAGAGTGGTGATACAGGTGTGAGGAAACTTCCTCCCTCAGGGTGAAATGAAGATGGCAGACCACTCGAAGGAGCCATTTTTAAGCATGCAAATCATGTGCTACACCAAGCACTTTAGCTACAATATACCATGTAAACATTTGATCCACAGTAATGCCTATGGCCAGCCAATAGACGTAACATCAATATGCTGTTTAGCAGTCAATCTCTCCCTATTGTTAATTGCTGAAGCTGTAATGGTTCATGCTGGGTCTTGTACAGCTCCAATTTAATCCCATAGCAAAAAATCCTTGTGACTCATTTTGGAGTTGGATCACAGCCTATGCCATGGCCTCTTTCTATCAGCAATAAGATTACAAATGTATAAACAATTCTTACAAACAGGAGACAAACCCAAACCACTCTACCAGAAAGAAACTTCGCAAGTTCCTAGAATTGCAATGGGTACAACACCAGCTCATCAGACAGATGAGGGGAACTAGCTCTGTGCCAAGCAGTAGGTCACGTAAGAGACATCAAATCCCATATCTGTGATTCTAACCATGGCAAATATCATGGTGGGAAGCAGTCTGCAGCATGAGAATAGTCAAAGCAACTCTAGCCCTGGAGGCTTCTACTTTCTCCAGTTTTGGGATCCTGCAAGGCTAGTTGGATGTCAGCCCCGTAGTTGGCTCTGCTGGGCATGTGGGGCAAAAGACAGGCAAAACACTGCAGATGTAGGAGAAACATCTCTGGTGAGACCACCTCATAAGACTTTATATAGGTAATGTCTCTCCCACTAGCAGAAGCTTACCATGTTTATAAAGAAAAACAAGAATGGAGTCCACCTTAAATTCTGGACTTAAAAAACAAAACAAAACAAAAAAAAAATCAACTCTTGAGTCAAGATCCAAGAGTGACAGCAGGACCTCTTTACCCAACATTTAGCACTGGAGGCTTGACTGTTGCACCTTCTGGAGTCACTTATTCTTCTAATGAGCACGTGTAAAACACTATCGTAACAGAAGGAAAGCCTTTGACACTCACTCAGCATGGATGCAGATGACCACACATAAGGTGCAATGCAGTAGGAAATAAAACAAAAACCCCTGAAATGATAATCAAACCTCCTGAACCTTGAGAGTTTCACTGTATATAGATACAGAAGAGGTTTTGCAGTTCAGGTATATCTCTATTTACCATTCAGAATTCAGATTTTCAGAAGCAGAAACAAATCTGTACAAGCAAACATTTCAAGAAACATTTTTCTGTCCAGTTTGGGGTTTGCTTCTACTTTATATAATTTAGCAGCTTCATAACTTCACATAGAATTCTTTTTCCCAGATAAAACTACAGGTTAAACTCTTTAACCCATCTTTAACCCAACTCAAACTGCACCGCAGCTGGAGAGTATGTCTGTCATTATATTTACTTACACCACACAAAAATAAACTGTAGATAACCAAATTTGTAAAGGAATTGGCAGAACTAATCAATTGTTATTACAAAGCTTGTTTGAAGATTAGATATTTCACTTTGAAATAATAATAAAATGCAGCTAAGTGGGTTAGGAAAAGGAAATACCGTCTCCCTAACTTACAGCTGATTATACTGCAAGTCTGCCACTCCATGTTTACTCTAAGGCAGATGTACTGATATAATGAAAAAAGCTGGAGTTATTTTAGTCATGCCTACTTTGTGGAGGGAAAAAGTTTGACCTTTTACCTTGCTCGCTGCTGTTGTCTCCACTCTGGGAAGCGTGGCCCCCGCTGGAGGGCCCTGGTGTGCCTGCCGAGTGCGTTGAGGTTGCATCATCGTGGTCTCTCCAAGATGAAGGATTCTGGTGTCAGAGTGCCAAGGAATTTTTTCCACGGTTCCCATTCCAATAGCAAATGAAGAACAGAAAGCAAACCGGGAGAAGAGGGGAGGAAGGGGAGGAAAGTATACACATTAACATTTGTGAAATGCGCCAAACACCTATACTGTTTGCACAGTGTCATAATTCTTCAGCAAAGGCAAGCAGAGGAGATACAAAGATTTACAAAGATTTACTTGCTAAAACATAAGACAGATTGTTTTTCTTTTTTAAACTTTCCACAGAGTTGTCTGGATTTAATTGTTTGAGTAGTACTGCATAACAATATTTCAGGAGAGACAAAAACCCCATAAATATAGTTTCTTACTTAGCTCTACAGGGTAGTGGAGGGGCAGGGGAGGGAAGAGCATCTACCTACATAGTTTGTGATACTAAGTGCTCTCATTAGGATCGGGATAGTTGGTATGCAAACTATCTCCCCACACTTTGCTTTTCCACACTGACTACAGCTGCAAGGGGAGAAGGGAAAATTGTATTGAGAAGTACAAGAGAACATGCATGGGAGAGGAGTGTGTCCTCACTCCCTAACCTGTCACCCATTTAAATGCTGGAAACACTTCCAACAAAGTGAAAGTTTTGAGGGGAAAAAGCAAGTTTTCTCTGAAAGACATAACCAGGAAAGGTGCTTCCTCACCCCAAGCCAGCACCTTGATATTACACATTTCAAGAGACTTTCTAGATTTATCCCTCTAACAGTTCACTTACAAGAATTGTCAAGAATAACCACCAGGTGATTATATAAAATAACATGTATAGTGATTTTTATGTAATTCTTTCCACATTACTATGCAAAAAACACTACAAAAGGGAATGCAGAAGACAGACTTACAAAGTTTGCAAAACTTGGCTAAGTAAGAGCTGAACTACTGTACTTAAGTCACATAATTCATGTACACTTTCTAATTTATTGGGTATTGGCTGTCCCAGAGAGAGGAGCTGCTATTTAAAAGGATAAGTGAGGAAAACTTAATGTTACAGTTTAGTGCTACTTTGTTGAATGTATTCTCCTCCTGTCCTCCTCCCCTTTCCTGATCATTCCCAATACCCTGCTGTTGCTTAAAGGAAAACAGGAATTCTACTGTACAGGAAGAGCTTTATCAGCACCACATGAAGGCAGGCAAGAGATGGAATTTCCTCTGGCAGAAAAGGAGAGCAAGAACACATGAAACAGATCAGAGTAGGGGTTGGACCTGCATTACTTGTCACCTGCATGCGACAACTTAAATCAAGCACATTATAATAATTCAAATACAAAACAAACAACAAATCTCCCCTCAGAAAAAAAAAATGCTTCTTAAGTTTGATTGTGGTTTAAATCTGTGTTGTGAAATACCACTAGACTATTAAAGCATGAGGAGAAGCTGAAAGCAGCAAGTGACAAGTTGGATAAATTCTTTGAGTAGGACTGATTCTGACCTCATCTACATCAATGTGTAGTAGGAATAAGTTCAACATAATCAACTGATTTACCCATTGTAAAATACAGTGTGTGATTGGGACCAAGTCCCAAAATCTATATTGAAACATCTCAAAGTAATCTTCTAGCACTGATTAGTACCACATGCTGTATAGCAACGCAGAATAGAACTGCCAAGTAACGGCTTGCTACAATACCCAGCAACATAAATCTGATGGGCCTGACCTGGATCACAGCAGAGACAAAGGAAAGAGCCCATGACTTCAAAAGGTTCCCGGTAAAGTCTCAGGTGACCGAAGGGTAAGAAGGATCCAAATCCCCTTCACCTTACAAAGACAGACACACATGTACACCCACGCATGTGGTTCCATGACAGGAAGACAGGAGTAAAATCAGAAGACGGGTCAGGATCTGAAATTTCCCTAACCTGTCAGCACAGCAGGCATCACAACAGCACTTACAGCACAAAATCACCACCCCCTCCAAAACCTAGAAGACTGATCTACTTTTCCTCTCAGAGAACTACGACAAGAAAAACTTCCACCGAACAATAGTATTTTATGTACTTTGAGATTATTGTGTTAATTTTCTCTAATTAATACTGTTATTCCCCACAATTTCATTTTTAAAAATGAACAAAAAACCCAAGAAAATAAAACAAATAAACCTCCCACATTTTACCATCATTTTTCAGAGTCAAGTGGAGAGAAACACAAAAAGAAAGATGAGAAGTCTTGAAAGTTGAGGCAGCCCAGATGTTATTAAAAAGAACAAAAAAGTTGAAAATAAGGTTAGCAAGGAGTTCAGATGGAAATAAAATGCAAAAACTGTGCAAGTTTCTTTACAGCCTGGATTAAAACACAGTTCTGCCTATGAGCTCCTCTTTTTATCTCTGACTTAGGAAGCCACTCAAATAGCTTCAAGCTGAAGGCAAACAGCAGACAGGAGCTCTTCAGCCCTCTGCAGCCTCTTAGCGTCAGCTGTTTGCCGGATGGTAATCAGATAAAGAGCTAGAAGAAATACATGAAAAAGAAAAGAAACAATAGCATAGCATGAGTTTAGCCCTCCAACAACATCGTGCTGGAACCTTCTTTTAGAAAACGTAGTAATTGCAACATGTTCACCTAGGCTAAACTTTTCAGGGAACACAGTGAGTTATGCTAATTTTGTGTACTGCGGGCTCTCTTGTGCTGGCTGCTGTTGGAGCTCCTTATCACGAGTAGGAAAGTTACAATAATTAACTGGTAACAGCTCGGCTATGTTTTAAGGCAAATGCCATCCAAAACCTATCATACAATATTTCAAAAGCTAGACTGGCCTTTCTGTTTCAAAGCCGTAAAAATTTGGAAAGGATCACTGAATGAGACTTCCCACGGCTGAAAACACTTGCTGTCTCTACCAGGCTGAGTTGCTCTTGACCTCAGTTTGTAGATCCAGTTTGAGAAAGACAAACTGTATTGATTGAGAATTCAATTTATTTCTTGTGACACAGTTTTCTTGAGGAAGCATTTTGGTAGAGTTTTGTTGAAGGACAGAAAATATAAGATAGGCTGTTTACTAAATGCAACAGTAGAATGTTGGAATTTGAAAGGGAGAGAAATAGCTAGACTTTAATATTATAAAAAATGACAAATAAGTCTAGGGGTGGAGTCTACAGACTCACAAAAAGCAGCATTCTTTTGCTTTGGACTAAGATCACTGTACAAGTCAGTGAACTGCTCTTTTTCTCCCCTAGACCACTTCCAGACTCACATCCCTCAAAAAAATTCTTTGCCAGATGTCTAATCATAAGTAGTTATTTTATGTACATCTTCCCAAAAAAAAAAAAAAAA
>VXAC01006548.1:447609-458134 GCA_013399225.1 Rhipidura dahli | reverse complement strand
AAAAAAAAAAAAAAGACCAAATGGCACCTCTAAAGTGTGCTTCACTGGAAAACTTCATCAGTATAGTGGAGGTACATGAAGAGATCCTAGTCTAAAACCCGCTAATATTCGCTGCAATTTTGCTGTTAGTTTCAAAGAAATTTGTATCATACTGAAAAAAAATTTAAAAAGAAGAAACCAAACAGATAGCTTTAGATAAATTACACAAACTGCTAGCATGGCTTCTCATTTCTTCTTGCAAGTTTAGTAATATACTTTGCAGAAACACGTTGAAGAGTGTGGATGATGTCTGCCAAAATGCAACTGCCTATTCTGTGAACGTGTGTGTACTATAAAAATTTCACACATGTATGATCTAAACTAATGCCAGATACCATAGAAAGTGAACAGCACACATGTATCTATTCCCAGTAGTTTTAATAATTGGGAGCCAAATATGGTACTCCTCTTGCTCTTACCTAATTGTGTTAAAGAGCAGTGTTACTAGGAGAAAAGCAGCGAATACTGAGTAGAGCACAATAGAAGGAGATGGAAAATAGATACAAGAAGCTATGTCTCCAGGGGCAGTATTTTCTATTTGCTGGGCTACAGACTCACAGCTGATAATGCAAGTTGTAATTAATATAAAAGCAGGAGACAATATGGGGAAAGCTTGTACTAGCAGGGCCACAGGAGATCACTCCACTGCTATCCACTGTTTCTCATTTACACACATGGCCTTCCCTAGAAAACACAATTTTACCAGTGTTTTTTCCCTTGAAAGTTTAAAAAAAAAATTGATTTAGCACCACCAATGAATTTTGCTAAATCTAGAAAAGAGCAACAGAAAGGACAAAAGGCATATAAAGCCAATCTGACGCATTACTCTTTTGTTGATGCTGAAAATCTGCTGGAAACCATAGGAGTTTTTAACTATTACAGGATTGCTTGAACAGAGATGTTGTAACAGAGAAATTTGATTACTAGAATAATAATAGATAATAGAATGAGCTTCTGATAAATTGCAATTCTTACTTTGTATGTCCAAAATATATGCTGGGCAAAGTCTGGATAGCTTTTTGTGAGTGCACGTAGTCCCGCTAGGGCTGATTCTGATCTCATACTGCTTTTTGTGGTGATATTAAAGACTCAATTAACCATAAGGAATCTGCTTCTTATTTATAACTGGGAAGTAAAATCAATCAGGCCAGCTGATACCCATGTGAGTAAGCTGAGCAGGATTTGACTTTCAGATTTTAACTGAAGTTTCAAGTATACAACTCTGACAGGATCAGGCCCCAGTATAATTTTATCAGACCAAATTAACAAAATCATTAATCTTGAAAGAACAAACAAAACACAACTTGTTTTTATTAAAGAAACTACAATGGCTATAAAGCTTATTGTTTCTAAAGGTGATAGGACTCAAAGGTCTGGTAAATTAATTTTGCATACACAAAATTGAACTGAACTACTTGATGCAGATNCCCCAACACAATCCAAATCCTGCTCACCTTGTTCTTACAAGTAACACGTGTAAACACAGCGGAATGACTGACATGACTGATACCCCAAAAGTCTGTACCTAGGCACAGCCATATATAAAAATACAATAGACTATGCAGGACACAGAAATCTACCACGTGCACGCACATGTGTTTCTGTGTGTGTATCAGTGTCTGAGTTTTGTGTGTGTAAAGTTCAGGATGGTATCTTAGAGATCATGTCGAGTGCATTTAATACTAAACTTACTATTCAAATAAACTTTTAATAAGCAAATAAGACATGAAAAACTCAAATTTGACAATATACATATGTTTTCTAAACAAGAGTACTCCTGTTATTGCTAAGGTTTATTTTCCTACAGATGTATACTTAATATGATTACTTTTTTTGTACTAAAATTACACAATTGAAACAATAAACAAGGCACTGCAATCTATTAGATATTTTTGTATATATGTACAAGTTTTAAATTTTGTGCCTTGATTTTGCATTTGAGGAAGTATCAGGAGCAATTTTTTACCCTCCTAGAACATGGCATCATTCTGTAAAGCTGCATGCTTTGTGTTTTCTAATTAAGATTGAAATCAGACATGTAATCCACCTGTCACCAAGGAACTGAGACTTGAAAATCAAGGGGTTGTTGGGTTTTTTTAATTGTCCTTCTGAGTCATTCTGTGTGGCTACACTTCATCTAGACTGATAGAAAACTCAAATCGAAAAGGTAACACAGTCATCAAACAGATAGTGAAAAACACTATTGGTTCATTTTGAGAGAAGAGAGTTTAATATTAAAACACTCAAATTTGAGCTGCAGACTCAAATTTGAGAATTCAGCTGTTGACAGAAGTGTTACCTTGGCCCATCAAAAAGCAGGAATGCACAACACTATCTACAGTCTTGGAAAGCTCCCGATGCTCCTTGCCCCTTCACAGGGCCTACCCCAGTGTCCTAGATCTGCAGCCACATGGTAAGTTTCCCTTACTATTGTTGCAGTTGGCTACTTGGTTTTCCTTCTGACACACTACAGACAGAAAGGGCATCTTTGGGGTCTAATCTGGTGCCTTTCAAAACTCCCACTGAAGTCCACAAAAGTGTGGCACACCTGGAGACTCTAGCATCAGGCCCCCAAATTACTTCTTCATTACTCAGTAGAACTTTACCTAAAGATTTTATCATATTACTGGAACAGATATGTACTGCACTACTTTTACTTTTTCTTATCTGCAAAGTGCCAGGAATTTGCACAGACCATTCTTTGAGGTGATATATTAAAGAAATGTTAAGTTGTCTGGATATCCAAATGTACTAAATAAAGTATCTCCTCATGTGAGAGCTGAAAGGTTTGATATTCAGACCAATCTTTCTCTTCTACAGCTAAGATGCTGGATTTTTAATATGTCAAGAGTCTTTTTTTAAAAGAGATGTATGTATATTTCTATCCATTTTAATTATATTTTAGGAATTATGGTCCTTATATTATTATCTCTGAGCTACAAATTGACTAAAACATGTAAACAAATATCAAAAAGATTGAAGCCCTGATCCTGTTCCCACAAAAGCCAGTGGAAGGAGAGCCATAAATTTCTATGGGAGAATTACTAGGCTTCAAAACAGGTTTCTGCTAAAGGAACAATTGTATGGCACCAGGTGAGGCCAGCTACAAAATAAATGTAATTCAAGTACAAAATGTTATCATACGTTCAAAAAAAGTTTTAAAATCTCCAAATTTTATGAGCATTATGTTTTCCAGATTTGAATAGCTTGAAATGAGAAGAAAAAAAATCTGTCTACAATCTCATCAGACATTTTAGGTTGAACACAGAATTCAGGATAGGGCCCAGAATGTTTAGTTGAACAATAATAAATTGTCTGTGCTGGGAAACCAGACTTGAACCGCAGCTGCAAAGGGTTTTTTGCCTCTTTTCTTGTCTTTTTTTTTTCCCTAACTGATCTGGTTCAGCCAGGGCATAGCTGTGATTACCTTCTTCCCATCTACAGCTAATACCTCAGAGCAATAAAAAAAAACCAAGGGTGTTAAAAATTCAAACACTAATTATGGGCTGTTATATTTACTAAACACAGCAGAGTAATAACAAAAGTTTCAGCTTCTTGTGGCCAGCACTGCACTACTTGATCTACCAAGTCCCTGGATCCTTTACACTAACTACATTACATAACAGTTAATAGTGCACTAAAATAAAATTCAATAAACACATTTATTACCAAACATGTACAGCACAACCGCTTAGGGCTGTCTCCTCTTTTCAGCACAGGTGTATCTCTGAAGAGTTTATTCCTTTGTTGTTTTTGGGTTTGGTTTCCAATTAAGTTATATAAATAGCAGAGCAGTAGATTTTGAAAGGGGAAGCATGCAATATTTGAGTACCCCATTTAAAGCCTTATGGTAAATATTGGCGAATCCTACAATTCTTTCCATTGCTTTCCTTCATGCCTGTTTTAAGGTCTAGAAAAACAATAAAGCTGAGAGCTGCCTTAGTTCCTAATTCAGCACTGCAACTGTCACTACTACCACTCCTCACATTCACATTAAACACACACAGGGTAGCTTTACACCACTTAATAACAATAGAGGGGTATGAATTTTTGGGGTGTCAAACAGCTGTCACAAACTGTCACCTCCACAAGAGAAACCTTGGCACACAACAAATTAACCTACACTTCTTTTGGGCTATCATTATTCATAGCCAATCAGTTGAAATGCTCCTAGTATTTCATGTGCAAATAAAACCATGAGGGGAAGACCCGTGGATCAGAATAGTGGGCCAATACATAAAACAGAGGAAACAACATGCTGTCTCTGTCCTTCTGAAGTGGCTCATCATCACCCCTGCACCAACTTTCACCAAATGAGATCTAGCCTAAGGCTATATATTAAATATGCATATCAAGGCAAATGAAAAAAAAATAAACCTGGAGAGCCAAATTGGACAAATTTGCATGCTTGAACTGCTATATTTTCAGGTAGATGCTCAGAAATGATAGCTCATTTTTAATAGACTTGCATGTTTTTATTAGCCATTTTTTTAAAGCTTTTCCTTTTCTATGAATAAAAGTGCATTTCTTTCTGCTGGAACCTTGTACAGTGCAAATATAAAACACAGTAGTTTGACTAAGCTATAAAAAGGTGTTAAAGTTTTGTCAGGAAAACAAGCTAATATACAAAAAAAAAAAAAATCCAATAAGGAGACACATTTCCCAAAACGCATGAATAAAATGTAACTATGTGATACAACTCTTCATTTCCCAGTTGGTGTTCTGGTTGCACAAATTATTGCTTCCTTTCAAAACAAATAGCAGGGGGCTAAAGTAAAAATGTTATAGCTCAAATCTCCAGGAAATAAAAGGCTTTAAATTATAATACCCAATGAAGTGGTAAACCCTAACGGGTGCAAGATAAATGGGTTGTCATATTTATTTGAGTTTGTTTTTGGGGCCACAAAAGCAAGAGGAGATTCTTCTTAGGGAAGATAATAGTTACCAAATTATCAAAATGCTAACCCCCTCCACTCCTGTCCTATAATTGTGTGTGAATTTAAATATTATAATGGAGCACTGCAAATTGGCTTGAGCATTTGCCATCTGCCAGAACCCTAAACAGGCTAGTTTATCTAATCTCTTCAGTATAAACATAAGCATGCTCCATTTCTACACTTCCACTTGAAACACACTCTTGTAAAGAAACTGTACTGGAGAAACACGTTGTTGGGGTTTTTTTTATGTTTCTCTAAATTTTACACAGTGACTCACTATCTTTCAGGTTGCCACTCATTTCAATTTCTTTTCTAGTACTCTCCCAGAATACTTATGCCCACGAATTTAGGGTTGTAAAATGCCATGAAACAAATATTTTTGAAATTGTGTCATGCCTCATGGAGTTTATTACCTACATGTGAGTTAGCTGATAAGCAGAGAAACTTTAAGGAAGCTCTGCATATATTTTTTTCTCTCAAAATAATAGATTTAAAATGTAAAACATAGCATAAACCTTGTCATGCAATGTTTACTGAATACAAATGAGAAAATGAAAGCTAAGGCTTGGGTCCAAAAATATTTCACGTAACTAAGCCATGCCAGAAGGGGGACATTTAGAAGAATTTATTATTATTTTATCTCCCAATTCAGCTTCAGTCCAGGTCTAATGTAATTACCAAATACACACAAAAACAACATGTTTTCAAAGGAAACAAAAGCTCCTGGAAAGCTCATTCTCCCCGGGCTTCCAGCTACTCTTCTTAACACACTGGGAAATAAAGGCAGGCGCTTGTGCAGAAAGCATGGTTAACTTCACACCGGGTGTTAAATTAATATTTCAACTGCTAAAATATTAGACTCTATCATTTAGATTATTAGTTCAATTGAATCTAAAACTGTATAAACCTCTTTGCCCCCCAGGGATGCGTTCCTATAAATAAAGTGGAGTTCACACCCATTCTTTTTAACCAGAGCTATTCCTTCCCTTTTCTGCGGTACCAGCTGCAATCTTTCCCTTCACATCCCGAAGTCTCTCTGCATCTACATCTTTTGAAGGATCACAAGAGCCGCTCCAAAACCCGAAAAAACAAAGGCACTCTCCTCACCACACACACCAATGTTCAGTCCTACACCCATTACACTAATTCACCAACTCCTAAAGTGTTAAAAATCAACCGCTAACCTACGGTTACTCAATCATCATTCTCTCCAACTTTCTGTAATACATTGTTAATAATTGCTTCATCAAGGTTACTGTCTTTTATTATGAAGATGCTTCAGGCGTTTGGCAATAAGTCCATATTCTGACAATAAGTTGCTATAAAGCAAAAGCATTGGAAACTCTAATGTGCTAACCCCTTTTTTTTAATGCAATGTAGTATTGCCAATAATTCTCATCACTTGTCATCCCCACAAGAGGGGGAGGGGGGAGCAAATCAGCAAACTTTCTTCCTAACTTTCTTGTCTGTGTTTCCTTACATTGATGCATTGATTACAAAGTTGTCAAAGAGCAGGAGAAAGCACCGATCCCCACATAAAACCAACAGTTTGCTAGCTCTCCAAGCCGCCCAGACCAGGAAACTTTACAAACCATTGCAAACTCGATGCTTTACAGATGAAAACTGAAGGAACCTTTTGCATTTCTACAACTTTAGAAAGCAAGAGGGAAGGAAGTGTGAAGATGGGATTTGAGCTTGCAATAGGTTAAGGCAGCAGTAATACTAACAGACAACAGCAGCAAAGCAAGGAAATCGGGAACAGGTCCTCTAAGAAGATTAAAGATTTAAAAAGTGTCATTAAAAAAACCAGAAGGACTTACATGATCGGCTAAATTTGTGGATGATCCTGAGAGTTCTTCATGGTCTGATTTGGAGCTGCCATCCCTTTCATCAATAACAAGGTCTATTGGCATTTTTCCTTTCAAACAACTAATGTACCGATGGCAGAAGTTATCACACAATTCATGAACCTGAAAAGAATAACAAGAATAATAGAATGAATGGTGGCAAAATATTGCATTTCAACTTTCTTTTTTTTTTTCTTGTAGCAAGAACAACCCTCTGATCTCCTCCACAAGTAACTCTAATTAAGGGGGACAATAGTTGAAGGCAAGGAAACAATAGAGAAATTGTTGCAGAACATATTATTCTCTAGAGACTTGCCGCAGCAACAAGTTAGAGAGAGAGAGACAGTGGGCTCGGACTTGTGTGCTGAAGAAAATCTGATTTGGTGATAACATCGGAACACCGGGGGCTGGACCCAGGTGGTATCTCCGTAGCATACACAACCCAGACAGGTACAACTAGTCACTCGGGACGGGATCAGTTTATACCGGGGCTAAAAAAAAAGGTCTAAATGGCCGGGAGCAGTAAAACGAAGCTACTTGCTGAGGTTGTGGGAAGAGCCATTCTCGTCCCAGGGCACAGCCCCTGCCCACGCCTCGCAGGGGCCCCTGCCTCTTCCAAACATTTAGTGCTTGCTTGGGGTTAATGTGCCTGCCAGAGCTGGAGAGGGGAACGAGTGCTTTCATTTCTTGTTGTTAAACACAATATTTCTGAGTGGGAAAAAAATCTTCTACTGAGGAAAGCGGTAAAAAGGATTAAAGGGGTTTAATATTTAATATTAGTAAATATTGAAATTACACACACAAAAAGGGGGGAAAACGGTTTGGGCATGTCTGTCGGGTGTCACATGCTCTGATGGCACAGGTTACAGTGTCACACTGCATTACCCCTATCTNGGGAATGGAGTGCCCCCCGCCCACCTCCGTGGCTCTTACCTTTTCTAATTCCAAAAGATGAAACCTTAGTACTTGTATTGCTTGGATCATCTGTAAGAAAGTTTTGAACAAGGGGTTACGTGGGAGACAGGAGCACAAGGGCTGGGCAGAGCCGCGAGTCCGAGTGGGAAAGGGGGAGAAGGGGATTGTCAGGGCGCGCGGTCATTATCCAGGATTTTAGCTCATTTGTCACGCTTCAACAATTTTGATCAACTTTAACCTAAACACTTGATTTTTATCATACTTATTCCAGGAGCGGTGATTAGTGTTTTATTACCGCGATCTTGGAGAAAACCTCTTCCTCTCCTTCTCACTCCCCTCTCAGCACCCTGACCCTCATCCCTGAGGGTCCGCAGAGAAGTCAAACACACGCTCCCACCCCCATCCCCGCCCGCAAGAGAAAGGGGGGTGACCGTGTGTTTGAATAGTTTGGCATCTTCTTTACAAGCGGATTTAGGCACTTTGAATATTGAAATCGTTCACATTAGCAAAAGAATTACATTAGAAATCTCCAGCTCTCTCTTCTTAAGCAGTTACTTCCTTCACTTTAGCTTCCCGTGGCTTTCAAACTCAGCTTTGCAATGCATCGAGGCTTGAGACTTTGCTCTGACTGGCTTTAAGAGTAAAGCTCTTTGAAGCCCCTTGAAGGCAACTTGCCGACCGGCCGGCGCCCCGCTCCTATGCCGGCGCAGCCCGGTGCCCGCACCGGCAGCCGCTGCCCCGCCGCACCGCTCGGCCCGCTCCCGGGACAGAGGAGGGCGCTTGCCGGCAGCTGACGGAGGGGTCGGAAAGGGCGAGAGGGGAGTGGGATGGAAGGGGGAGCGGGCCTTACCAAATTGTCCAACTCTGGATTTGAGGAAAAAAGTGGTTTTTCAGCGCGGACCTGAAAGAAGATGGAAAAGCGGCATGAACTACAGCTTCTGTCTTTAGCCCCGTAACCGGATCGCCCGAAGGGGGGAAATCCCTTTGACAAAACGGGCCGATACCAAAATCCGGCTGAACGCCCTGGGCCATCGAGATGTGGAGAGGAGCCCGCTCCGCTGCTGCCGGCCCGGCACTGAGCCGGCCGCCGGTCTCACGGGAGCCTTCTCCTTTGGGTCCCCTGCCCGCTTCCCGCTCTCTCTGCCTCCAAAACTCGGCCACTAATGCAGGAGGGCAAGGGCCGGGAGTGCCAGCCCGGCAGCGTGAAGGGGCTGCTGGCCTAGGCGGGGGTCAGGGCCAGCCGGGCCACCAGGGCGCACCCCCGCCCCGCCGGAGAGGGGGCGCCGGGGGGGAGAAAGGGAGGCTGCTCCTGCCAGAACCCGGCCGTGCGGGTCGAGGCGCTGAGGAGGCGGCGGGAGAGCTGGTGAGGGTCGGGGGCGGGGGGAGAGGTGCCAGACCTGTTTAGCGAAGACGGCGATGTCCTCGTTGAAGGAGTCGGAGGAGCAGACGTCCCCGCCGGCCACGCCGGGCTCCCGGGGCGTGCAGGTCGCCAGCTCGCACTTCTCAAAGACCAGAGCTAAGAGGGGGAACAACGGGTGCCTACCGGGCAGTGGTACACAAAGAGAGGGGAGGGGGTGGGGAAGAGGGGGAAAGAAGAGCTGTAATCAACAAGTATTTTTTTTTTTAATGCACGGACACACAGACACGGACACACGGGCACAGCCACACTCTGCAGTCTCGCAGTAATGCTCCGGGCAGAGCCGTGGAGAACCACATTTTGAAATAAAAATGCTGGGTTTGGTGGTGAGTTGGTTTTGGTTGTTTTGTTTGGTCGGGGTTTTTTTATAATTTTGAAATTGCAATGCCGGAACCACATCCCCCGTGCAGTCCTCACCGATGAGGACAAAAGTGACCTCTCTAAATGCACAAGGCACCCGAACGTGCTCAGCAGCAGCTCAACTGAGAATGTTACACTTTTGCCACAGCTTAAAATACCGCAAAACCTGGAAGATCCCATCCCTACCCTCCAGCTATGACCTAAAACGAGAGTACAGCTAGGCAAACTGCAAACTACTTAATACGTAATTTTATTTTTCAAGGGGCCTGCTAGCAAAAATGTGGTGAAGTTTCCTGGCTTAGGAAGCACACCCAAGTAAAATACCATCTGTCCAGATAAGTGAGCTGGGGAGGGGGTGGAGGAAGGGAGCACTTCGCGAAATATTTTCCCATAGTTGGTGTAGTCAGGAAAAAAAAATTATCTGCGTGCTAAGTAGTAAGCATGCATTTGTTTCTTTTCCCCTTTGGTGTCTGATCAAGGCCCCACACTCTGTCAGAGATGTTACTAGCTCTCCTTTTAGGATCAGTTAGTATTTTTTCCAAAAGGCACTGAAGGGAAACGGTGTCATTCCCTCCAAGCCTTCCCACGGCAGGCTTGAGTTTTGCTAGGTATGTGTTTCTTTTTCCTCATGTTCTTTCTTTCTTAAATAGAAAATTTAGCTCACTGCCCCCAATGTATTTATGTCTTCTGTCTCTGGGAAGAGCTGTTTACAAGAAGCGAATCCATTTTATTCTTACTACCTTCTGCGATGTGAATAGCTCTTTATTTACAAAGTTGGAAGAGTGGTATTATGGCACAGAGGAGAACACCAGAACAACACTTCTCCAACTAAAATCCAGAGCAATGATAGACGTCTCTAACTCCTAAGTGGGGCCTTTCCAAGAAAGAAAAAAACCCCCACGGGTAAGGAAAGCACACAACCCCCTCCCCCCCGCCAAACACAAAAGAGAAAAAATTCTAAAAAATAAAGGAAAATGGAAGGACAAGGCAATACTACCTCTCTCCAACCC
>VXAC01006548.1:333311-439954 GCA_013399225.1 Rhipidura dahli | reverse complement strand
GTGCTTGTTTATTTCCCCCCTCCCCCCCCCCCCACCCCAAGATTGTGATCGTCTTTGTATGTCTTTCTTTTGATCCCACAAAGAGAATGCAATATACATTTTTGTGTTTGCTCTCCATACAAGTAATGCCATACAATGGAATATGCGGCCGGTTAGTCCTCATAATGCTTAGTTTTGCTGTAATTAATTGAAAACAGTTATTAGGTCGTCATTGGCAATAGCGTAAATAATTGCAGCAGATTTTTACCTAAAATTGACCGGTCATAGAGTGATAGATCGATTTGAGGTATAAAAATGATGTATCAAAACATCAATGTCGATTATTTGAAATATTGTAGTCGAATCTTTTTATTGCTTCATCGGTTAAGTGTCTGAAAGTGCTGTGTTCCAACATATATTTACGTTGTCAATACTGTCAAAACTGTCAGTTTTATTACAGTGGATTTGTAATACATTTCGGATTTGCTCATTTACATAAAATGTCCACCTCAGATACCCCTCCTTTTCTCCATCTCTGGAAATCTGTGTCACTTAAATGAAAGGATTCAAGACTCATACCTGAAGAGGAAAAAGAAAAAAAAAAAGGAAAAGAAAAGAAATGGGAAAAAAAAAAAAAGAAAGAAAGAAAAAAGGAGGTATTGCTCCATTATGTCCAATTTAAATATCTGTTTGGAAAGCTTGGGCTATTTCTGACTCACCAAAAGAGGGAATTCCTCCCCCCGCTCCCTCCCCCAGCCCTGCTTATTTTCCCAGTAGAATTTAAACACTTTTCTACTCTCACACCTAGATTAAACCCTCCAGGAGAATTGGGAAACTGTACAGGGTTACAGTGAGGAGCCAAAGCACACCTATGAATGCTGCAACCTTCCCAAAGAAAGCAACAACCCCCCGGACCATGTACACACGCGCACGGTTTTGAGTACTGCTAGAAAGAAGAAGACAAAAGGAGCAATAAATATGTGTGTGATCTTTTCCTAACGGTGTGGAGCCCAAAGAAAAAAAGCAAACTGTAACCAGTATTGGGCATTTGATGCCCCCTGCCCCTATTTTATCAGGGTCTGATCGATGTGATTATTGCCTTTAAATGTAAGGAGTGATTTTTTATTAGCATGATCTCGGGAAACTCTCTAATTTTCTCCAAGAGCCTAGCTGAGGGATGGAGAAACTCAGGAATAAATAAATAAATCCATTTGTGCAATAAACTCTCTTCAATATAACAAACAGTGAAATTAGGCACGTAACTTTATTCCCAACCCCTTTCCCAGGATGAGAGTGCTGGTGAGAGGGACCTGAGGGGTGTGTGGGTCGGTTTCTTTCCCCTTCCTCCCCCCGTCCCCCCCAGGGATATCTATGTTTAAATAGATGCTGAAGAGATTTCTGAGTTTACAAAAAAGAAGGAAGGTTAGTTAAAGGAATGGCAGCACGCCTGGCAGGTATTTTAATGACTGACCCTTCCTTTGAACACTTTCAATTTCTCTGCTTCTTGTCCAGAATACGTTTCCCAAACCAAGTATGATTTCTGTTGTAATTCTCGTGTGTGTTTGTGATCCCTTTTGAGGTAAATTGAGAAGTACACTGCGCAAAAGGAGGAAATCGCCCCTGGGGTGCTTTGTTTACTTTGGTTTGTAAAATCCTGCTAGGAGATGGTTTCCTCAGTGTGTGGCAAGTGTTTCTTCAAGAAATTCATCAGCCCTTCTACAATTACTTCGAGCTCCGAGGGAAGAAAGCTGCCATCACTTTCTCACATCCCAAGGTGTTGCATGGGGGAGAGAAGAAAAGGCTGGAGCATTTAATTATAATGGGGAGGGGTGGGGGGTGGGGAGAACGGAGGCTGCAGAAAGCCGTCCCAAGCCTGTACCTGGAAAAGAAAAACCTGCAAGGGTATATTTGGGAAGCGTGTGCCATTTAGACATGGGGAAAAGTACCCCATCTTGTGCAGTAATTAGTCTGAACAATAAACATAATTGGAACAAAATCAGTTGGAAGTTTCTGCGTTTTTAATTACGTTTCATTTTGTGGTAAGCCGTAAAATTATGAATGCCTCTCAATTAAACACTATCCACTTGTAAAGCATTTAACAACAATTATTCCTTAATCAGTTGGAATGTTAGCCACAAATGATGCTGTTAAACATCAAAGGGATGCCTTAGACGTTACCTTTTAGTCATAAGTAAGAGGATTAATTTCTATAATTAGAGGGGATAAATATGTGCATAAATAAATCTAATTTTTTTTACATGTTCTCATCCTGTCTGGGAGAGGCGAGGATCTTTGACACTGCTCGCACTCCCAGCTTTCCCCGGTCGGAGGGGACCCGGGAGCAGCGAGGTGAGAAGACCCCTGCGGGGACCCCCGGTTCTGCGCGCAGCTCCGCAGGCGCCGGCGCGTCCCCCGCGGCCGCACCAGGCTTGGGGCTGGGCCTGGGGTTCGGGCCCACCACGGACGAGGGGCTTCGGGGGAATTTGCTTCCCTATTCGGTTTTTATTTACCTGGGTTTTTTGGTTGTGTTTTTTTACGGCACCTGTGGTCTACCTGGCGGTTCATTTCCCTTGGGGACAATTTTCTGTCCCCAAACGAAGCTCGAGATTTGAGTCGAATACCGCAAATAAAATTAGCATGACCTTGATTACACCCCGTATGAATATCTCATTTACCTAATGACTTTATGTCACGTACGCAGAGGGTCAATTTCCTTTTAACCTTTCCCATTGCTGCAGTAAGCATTCTTTTATAATCAATGGCTGTTTGAATAATCAATTCGCATTTTATGATCCCTGACAAACTCAATATACGTGTGCCTGGTTTCAGCAAAGCAGCCGGCCCCGCTCCGCGCCGTTTTCACGTCCAAAGAGTTGGCGGCAGGGTTNGCTCCGCGCCGCTCGGCGCCGCCCCCGCGCAGCCCCCGCCGCCCGGCCGGGCCGCCCCGGGAAGACGCTACTAAGGCGACCGCCAGCATCCCTCCGCATCTCTTTAGCACTGGCAATTTCGCATGCTGTCCTACTAGCTCAACCCAAAATATGCGGCCTTCCCGCCTTCGCCCCCGGTCTCCTTCTTAGGAATGTGCACAGCAAAAACCCCGTCTCCCGGGACAGTTCCTCCTTTTTGTCTTTGCCGGGACAACCAGTCGAGGGGGGACGGTTTCTCCGGCTCTGCGGCCAAAGGCAGGCGGTCGCCCGGTAGCGCGACCTCCTTGAGCACTTCTGAGGTTAGGCCCAGTGTCCTCGGCCACGTCGGCACCTGTAAAACCTCGAGTGAGTCCCTGCATCAGCCTCACTGCACTGCTGATGCTCAGGAGCCTCACTCTGTGCCACCAGCCCTCTTTTATTGCCTCTCCAGTCACCCCCAAACCATGGGTCGGGAAAGTTGTTCCAGAAGCACAGCCCCAAGTACAATTCGAGTGCAGAAGTGTATGTGGAAAGGAGGGGGCTTAGGGCAAGCTGAACTTTGCAAATGTTTTTTCTATAAGTAGATCATGTTTGCTGTGATCTATGGTGTGAGTTGGGAACTGAGACTTATTGCAACCCCTTTGCCTCTGTTGGATAATTAATGCTGATTCATAGCAGGTTCTACCTACGAATGTGTGTTTCGTTTTTCTCTGCAGGGTCCATGGTTCTTTGGTATGTTGTTATTCCCTGAAAGGTAATTGCACTTGATATTCTCTTGGGGAAGGCTCATTAGCCAAGGGCAGGGTGGCGTTGCCAATCTTAGTCTCTTTCAACAATTCAATGCAAACATTTGCCCCAGAGGTTCAGTACAGCACTCCCAGCTCACAAAACAGTTCTTGGGTACAACATTTCTCTTAAAAAGCCTTAGGTATATATATGTTTTCCACCCAAGCAGGAAGCATTTTAGTCTAGGGAGTTTTAGATTAACCCTTCACTGCAAGTGGTCAAAGTTACAAAAGAAGATTAGACAGGTTGCCTTGGATTGCAGGACTTTACCCTTCCTTTTATAAATAGCCAGGACACAACCCTGGAGGAAACAGCAGAAAAGGCACCACATCTCACACTCCTCTGTATTCAGTCCTTTACACACTCCTAACATTTACAAAATGCATGTTGAAAACACTTTTCCACTGCCCACCATTACAGACCTACATTTGACTTCTTTCTCACCCATGTCTGCTGTCATCTCTTTAGCTCCTTTCAGCTCTCCTGCTAAGTTAATTACCTTGCTTATGGAATGCAATGAAACTCAAGTATAAGGTAAGTTAGGGAACATAAAGTTGCTAATACATACTATTTTATGAAGGTGAATTCTCCATGATTGTTCTAATTTTATTTTTTCCCTCCATTACTCATAATTTTGAAAATCTTTTTCTTCCATTTGAGTCTTGTCAGGTTGAGCAGGCTGATTCACAGGACCACCGCAGAGAAGATCCTGTTCCACAGGAAAAAATGGTCCCCACGGGAGAATGAAGAGGAAGCAGAGGAACAACATCTAGGCTTAACAAGTTCTCAGACATCACTGTGTTTTCCATGTTAGAATAAAAGAATCTAGGAATTTTTCTTTATGGTGAATTAGATGGGATATTCTCTCCTTGGCAGAGGTGTTAAAGGGCAGAGACTGGTCTTAATTCCAAATAAATAGGCCCCGTGTCTAAAGTGTACATCTAACTGTCTTACTGGGTTTACCTACTTCTACTCACCATGATTTTCCTGTCACAGGAAGCCAAGAACTCAAAAAGCAAAACTCATCGATGTTGTATCACCACTGACTCTAATGTCAGTACATTAGGAAGGAAATTGTCCTACACTCTGTGGCTATGCAGCAAATAGCTCCAGAAGACTAGACACCCGTGTCACCAGTTTTAATTCTCACTGACCAGAAGGGCTGCCAATCATTCTATACACCTCACCTATTAAGGGGACCACAAGTTCATAGAAAAACATCCCAGTGCTGAGAATCTCTGTCAACAATGTTTTCCATGCTGACAGTCTTCAGTATCAACTCCAAACCTGTCCCAAAGTCCCACTGACTGAAGGAGAAAGCGGATGAAGGACACAAGGCAGGGTTCTGCAAAGTACTTTTGCATGATGCCAAACCTGCAGGTGTGAAGTACTCAACTTTCTAGGTCATACTGATCGTAAATGTAGACAGTCACCACCCTTCCAGTAAACCCTCAGAAAACAAGAAAACATCAGTCCTTTAATTCATACTTAGGTGATTCACAGCCACGGCTTTTGGTTGACACTTTAAGTATTTCTCATGTCATGGTGGTACATTCTGCTTTTTCGAAAGCATTTTTCAAGATGAACTGGCTTTTCAGTGACGAAACATGATCAAGTTAATGTACTAACAGATTTCATTTTTAAAGTACATGCTAAATTTAAAACTTGTCTCATGCATTTATAAACCATCAGTAATAGTTCTATTGATCAATGATATAAATAGCTCTAGCAGAAGCTTTTCTTTGATGTAGACAAACATAAACAGCATTGAAAAAAATAACACACAAGTGATTGTTCTGTATTCTTATCTTTAGGCTATATTATGATCACAATAAGACATATCTAGGCATGTGTCATACTGCATAATACTATTTCTTGGGTGTTTCAGGGCACACAACTACCGTGGACTTCACAACAGCTGAGACTTGTCATTTAAAAGCACAGCACAGGCATTACTAAAAAAAAGCTCCACTAATATGTAATTATTAACCCATATATTGAGATTTTTTTAAAGGAATTGCTTCACATCAAATACTCAGATCCTTTTATTTCTATTATTCATGTGCCAAGCTAAAAATAAACATTTGAAATATTTTTCTCTTTTATGGAAGAGATGATGAAACTATTCATTTGAAATGAACTCTTGGATGAATGCAGCTATATTTTCTGGGCTCAGATCTCTTATTCCCAGTTGGGAACCCCACATCAGATGAGGGAATTTTACTTCGTTTTACTTCAAAACATTGACCAAGAAGAGCTTAGGCAAACAGTTACCAGTCATTCACAATATGTTCATTTGGGCTTTTAATTTCATTACTCTTAATATGTTACTGATTACCCATCACACTTGCTCTGCTTCCCTAAAGGTTTTTTGAGATTATTTAGGTGACTATATGAATAATAAAAGTGCCCAAGAAATAGTCCTGTCTGTGTCTGCATACTTTTCTTTTGTGCAGGTATTCCCTGACAGCCTGATCCTGCTCCCCTTCCATTAGCAGCAGGATTTGATCCATAAAGGAAATGCATTAATCTAATATTTGTTCAAAGCAAAGTCCTGTTTCCTTTAATGTTCACATGTACGGTCACAAACATGATCAAAACAAGAGCCATCTGAACCCCCTACAGCTGCTTTGTAACTAGGGTTGCACCATGAACCCAGGAACAACCAGTTTTGCCACTGTAGGTTGATTTCAGCTTTCAAATATTATTGAAAACCCTCAGTTGCCTTTCTTCCCCCTGGTCCTGGTTTGACTTCAGATTACTTTCCCTGGCAAATGGCTTTTATACTCAAGTAAGATCATATTTTTTGATCCAAAAGCAAATTTCATTTTGTTGTTGTTTCCAGACTTGATTCATTGAAGAAGGTCCTGTCTGCAGCCAATATGTTCATGGTAACTGTTCCTGAAATAAAAATCTAGCAAGATTCTTAGTATTTGAGAGAGTCATTGCTCCCATTACACAATCCTCCTTAAATGGGAAAAAACATACAAATATCTTGGCTCTGCTTTCCTCAGGCACCTAAAAGTTTAACAGACATTTTTTTAGATTAACAAGCGTGAAAAGAATGGGATTTTGGACCCACCCTGCTGCAATTAGTATACTTGTTATATTGAGTTTTTCCTGGGAAGTGGTATATTGTACTGTATTCTTAAGTTGGAAATTTATTCTACTGGATTTACCACAAAAAATAAGTAAAATGAATTTTTTTTTCCCCCTGATAATGAAGCATTTTAAGTCAGAGGAACAACTTAATTTTCACTCAGATCTGAAGATCTGAACTGTCCTAAAATCTGAAACACTAGGATTAGACAGTTTAGTCTTGATATTTCTTTCTGATTAAAATACTTAATAAAGCCATTGCAATTCCAAGGAAAATGCTAAATGATGTTGATGTGAACACAGAGACAAAGAAAAACCAGTCAGAAATAGTTCATGCACCTCCTCCTCTTCACTTAAACAGGAGAAACTCTAGTGAAGTTAACGGAGCTGCAGTGACACAAGACTCTACTAAGGTGAGAATTACACAACTTGTGTTTAACTCGATGCTATTACTTTAAAAACAGAGTTTACTTCACTAAATAACCTGAAAATAAACACAAAACAAAGGGCAAATGAGACAAATTACAAGTAAGCATGCATGCAGAAAAGGTAAGTGCAAATTAGATTTGAATATTCATGAGTCACAAATCATTGACAGTTTGAAATAATGCAAAACAGCTTTATAAATGAGGTTAAGGCAAGGGACATCAAAGAAAGGCATTGCTAAATCAATAGCAATTTGATTGTGCATATACTTGTAAATTGTGGTTACAGTTTTTGTGACATAGGAGAAAAATACTGCACATGTAGTGAAGAAGGGACACATAAATATTCTTTTTGAATGTGTTATTTTTTTGCAATTCAGCATGTACTTGGAGGCCTGATGTGTATAAAGTGACCAGATATCATTTTTTAATTTTTTTCCCCAGGAGAATTATAGTTTCCTTTGAGTATCCAATCTCCTGTGTTGTGTTGCTTAGTATGACAAAAAATTCAGTTGTCAACAATACCTGAATAGCAACACTGCAAAATAGAACAATTAATCACTTCATTTGACTTCAGTAGAAGAATCACCTGCTAATGAAAGCCCTGTCATAAAATCATAGCCAGTGGAGATTATCTACTTGTTTCAGAGAATTTAACTCTCCAAAGTGGGAATCAGATAAGTTGCAAGTCTCAGTGCAAATTGCTGGAGCACAGGGATTTAAAAGAATGATCACTTGAAGAATGGCTAGCCTGACCATTTAACTCAGAGCTTCTTAATTTTTCTGGCTGTAAGCATCAATAAAGTATTGGGTCCCTGTCTTATTTGTGAGTTCTGTGGATATTTGAAATTGAATGGTTTAAAATGTTGATGAGAACACAGAACCAAAAGGCAAAACTGCAAGAAGTAATCTGCCCATTTAAAATTAGTCCAGGATGTTTGTTTTTCCCTAAGGGTTTATATTTTGATTACTTAACACTAATATACTAACCAATTCCCTTTCTTCAATGACTTTTACATCCAATGTGCCATCCTTACTCTCTGGCATGACAGATGAAGCTTCACCAGGTCAAGTGAAGCTAAATATATGCATTTACCACTACTGATGGCAAAATCAAGCAGGGATATCCTTTTGGAAATGGCATTGGGTGCTCTTGTTCTATAAGAAGAAGCACATGACTTCTTGCAGTGCTGCCTTTAAAACCATCCACTCACTTGAATGAAGCTGGCAATTAACTCTTGTCAAAACATTGTAAAATGAAAAAACCAGATGTCAAATAACTTAGGAAAGGGATAACCTTATGTCCTGCTCAATCCCCTACATGAGCTTGTCAGAAGCTAATGTATCTCTCATGCCATCACAGTATCAAAAGTTACCTGTTTGTGCCATGCTCAAATTCAGGGAGCTTTCTGCAATAAATTCTTTAAATCAGTGTATTTAAATCAGAATGAACAATAGATAAGTTAGGAAGAGTAACTCAGGAATGTAAAAGATTGAATTGCTTTTTCAGGAACATTCCCTTCAACTTTCCCAATCTGTGCAGAGACAAATTAATCTCCCCTTAGCAAGAGTGAAAAGGGAAAGTTACCTCTTGGGCTTAGCAGAGATCTTGAAATGAAGTCTTAGATTTCTTTCTGGCTCTCTCACTGTGACTGACCAGGTTTATCAGAGGTGAATTATATGCATCCCTCCATATCTATAAAAGGAAGCTCACAATAAATGGCCTTGTGGTTCTGTGACATGGAAATATTAAGAGAATAAGAGATCCTCTGATGTGAGGTACCAGTATATGTCCAGTACATTAACTTTGCAATCCCTGTTCAAAGCTCTATCTTTGGATTACATGATACTACAAATTTTGTTTGCCTGTTTATAACCTTGTGTATTTTCAGTAAAGAGCATCTTCATTTAAATGAGAAATTATAATCTCTTTACATTAGAAATTATTGTCAAAAACAACTTGAGTGTACCTAAAAGTAAAGGAAATTTACACTCTTCTAACCTTTTCAGACTTACATTGCATGCATCACTGTGTAATATGAATGCTGCTTAAAAAAACGAGGTTGCCCTGGATATAGTCAGTTTTGCCTAGATATTGCATTACATATGAAAATAGGTCAATGGTGTTACAGACCATTCTTCAGTTCAGCAGAATACCAACAGCTTTTGTCAGGTGAAAGTTTCAAAGGATTGGGTTATTTTTATTTTCTGGAAAATTCCTTTTTCCTGAAGAAAATGGGAAAAGGTGAGCTAAAATTATCACAGCCAGAGAGCATGAGTCTCTACAGTACCCAGAAACCTGATAAAATTAATCAGTATTTTACCTTCTAATTCATTCCCAGATTTCTTTCTCTGCCATGCTCTTTGCAGAGATTTCTGTGTCTTTCCAACCTACTGCCTCTACTGGTAATTAACAAGCCCTTCTTTAAGTGATTGATACTGATTTCTGGCCTGTGACTTGGGATATAAACATTTACAGACCAAGTACGTTATACGTGACCTAACGCAGGCAATGCATATTCGACCACTTGAATGCCACATCTCTGTCATGAATTATCAAAACAAATAAAGGGAGATTTGGCTTCCTGTATGTGATCTAGGCTTATACACTTCTGTACACCTCTTCCCAGGTTCGAGTGCAAACATGCCTTTTGAGACCTTGCATTTTTTCAGAATCAGAGAATAAGCTAAGTTGGAAGGGACAAATCAGGATCATTGAGTCCAGCTCCTGAATCCTCAAGAGTCACACCCTGTGCCTGACAGCATTGTCCAAAAGCTTCTTGAGCTCTGTCAGGCTGGTGCTGTGACCCCTGCCCTGGGGAGCCTGTTCCAGTGCCCAGCCACCAAAGGGTGAAGAACCCTTTCTAAGAACCCAACCTAAACCTCCCCTGACGCAGCCTCAGGCCATTTCCTCGGGTCTTGTCATTGGTCACCACAGAGCAGAGATCAGTGCCTGCCTCTCCTCTTCCCCTCACAGGAAGCTGTAACTGCAGGGAGGGCTCCCCTCGGTCTCCTCCCAGCTGAACAGACCAAGTGACCTCAGCCACTCCTCAAATGGCTTCCCCTCCAGGCCCTGCACCACCTTGTTGCCCTCCTTTGGATGCTCTCTAATAGTTTTTCTTCATCATCACCTTTGGCTGTCTATCTTTGCCTCTCATGTCCTTTCCTCCCCTTGTGCAGAGAAACCAAGACAGCAGGTATCTCTGAGCAAGACCAAATTTGCTGCCATGGTAGGTGTCTCAAAGCCTGTAATGAGCAGGACACGCCTTTGAATTATATGACCGGGAGAGAACAAAGGTGTAAAAGTGGGCCTTATGTCCAAATCTCTGTGGTTCCTGCCTTCTTGGCATTCCTTCTGAAAACTCTGTAAACTATATTTGTGTGTGGTTTCCTGGGGGAGATAGGGGAATGAGATGAGAATAAAATGAGAAGATAGCATAACTAGTTTTTATTCCTCTCTATAAGTCAGTCTGTGTTGGGATTTTCTGTAGGTCTTTGATCAGAATCTAGGAAGAAAACAGAAGAAGACTAAAGTTCAAAACTGGCCAACTCATCCATTCCATGGAGAGTGGAATGGCAATGAATATAACAGTACAGCAATCTCATACCTGGTGAATGGAAGAACTACTAAGGTAAGCAGAGGAGGGGTGGCTACAAAGAGGAGACATCCAACACTGTGATCAGCCAGCAAAGGACCAACCTAAATTCTATAATGTAGTCTTGGCTGGCAGTACCAGTTGGAGACAAGGAAAATGATGTAAGTTAACACAATGTGAATATTTGTGGATAATTTATCATCAGCAGTGACTGTGAGATCACAGTGTATCCCTGAGGCCCCAAGGGCCTGAAAATGTGGGTTTCACATGTAAATAAGTCCTTAGTGATCTGACTGAAGACATTGTTGTTACACTGTAGTATAATAAAAGAAATAGATTAAAAATTATTAGAAATCAGGTAAAACGTTTCTAGAACATTGCTTATATTTCTAATCAACTGTAACGCAAGGCAGTTTCCCTTAAATATGTCATATATCTACAAGTTCTCCTTTGTTGATACAAGAAAACAGCTCTGCTTTTGGGGCATGTGTTCTGTAGGTTTTCCCTCCTAAATTTAAACCCAATTGTTAATGCTTCTGAAATAAAAAAATAATTACACAATATATTTTCTCTTTAGCGTAAGTCTAGTAATTGCCAAAAACTACTTGTCAATACAATATTAGATCATGTGTGACCCAGACCTCACATGTGTCAACAAGTGTATTTGTCTCCTTCTGTTATTTCAAATTACAGGAGAAAGAGACATAATCCTCACGGATCAATTGGGAAAAAATGCTTTACCTTTTGTTATTTCAATGCCATCTGTTAAAATAAACCAAATGCCAAACTTACTACATACACAGGGCACTAAAATGGCTTTTTAATTTAGCTTGCATATTTCAGGGAAAGCAATGCATTTCTATATACTCTGACTTCTTTACATGAATTATTATGTACTGCAAGTGACATCTACTGGAGAAAGCAGAGCTAAATGCCTACTCTAAAAACTTTTTTTTTTTTGCTGTTAAATGGACCTCCCCTCCAGGAAATGCAGGTGTTATTTAACAGAAACCTTGCATCAATGCCCACTGAAGTGCAGTTACCTAAGTGCGTTCAGGGTAGTTAAAGCAAAACTGTCCTTTCCATGATACAGAAGATACAGAAGGCTTTTTCTTTCTTTTTCCTTTGTTTGATTTTTTTCTTCTTCTTTTTCTTTTCCTTAATAGAAAATCTGTTAATACCACAAATTTCCTGAGTTTACAATAGAAGACTTTTTGAGAGCTACAGCAATTTGATCACAGTCATCCATGGTGCTATAAAATTACTCTGGATGTATTATAAAAATATTCACCAAAAGAAATGTGGCTACAGGTTGAAATTTGAAGGTTGCATGTTAACAGATGTAATAACTTAACAGAAATTTGCTTGAAGACCTAATGCAGGGCGACACTACTGTCAATAGTATTGACATTATTACCTAGCAAGTCTGAAAGCCTCTGCATTGCATTACTCAGTGGCTGAAGCTGTCTATTGCACACAAATTCATAAATATCTGCACTATGTTAAAATGCTTGCAATTTGTTCCTATCAAAGGTTGCATGAGTTAAGGGCCTAAGAGCAACATCTTCAAGAAACACCTCTTCTTTCAGTGAAATATGATCAAATTCCCAGGAACACCGGGAACAATGTGGAAAGCTGTGAACTCAGAGGTTCAGTACCACTCAAAGCTCCCTGGAGTGTCATTACTTCTTAATGTGGGCTCTTGAATTCTTGCTTAAAAGCCAGTTCAAGTCCTTGTTTAGATTCAGCACCCAAAAATGCAGACTGTTCTTAATTGATACCAACACAGGGAAGCCTAAACAACAATTGCAAACACTTGTAAAATTGTAATGGCAAATCACTTCTAAAATCCCTAAAATTTGGGAGAAATTTCCCTAGTGTAGACCAGACCCTAGGGTTTAAATGAGTATTCCCCACCAAACATGGAAATTAATTTCTGACCCAGAGAAATCTGGTCAGAAAGTAAATCAATAGCTTGCAGCCATTTAAAAATTTGTTTATCTAATGCAGATCTTAATTTATTTGCAATTTCCTTCATCAAATATACTTCTCTTTTATTTTATAAGGAAAACTTGATGGTTGAAGGTTAGGCATTAAAGCAGTGAAAAGGGACATCATCCTTTTACACAGCAGTCAAAGCAAGATACATTTGTCTGTTTGGAATAAGTGCAGGAGGAGAGAATTGTTGAAATGAGATTAAGTGGATAATCTGTATGTAATATGTCTTGGCCTGATTGTCCCCTCTAGCAGTAAAACCCTGCAGAAGAGGCTAAAGGGACAACATTTCCCACAGGATTTCCATGTAGAAAAGACAACCTGAACTGTTCCAGTGCAGGTGAGCCTTACCCTTTCCTTGCTCTCTGGCAGAATAAGTTGGAGTAATGTCTCAGACATGCTGAATTCCAGGGTTCAAAATCAGGAGATGTGTTCGCCTGTCTTCTAAGTTCTTGGCACCTCAGTCCATCCTTTGGCAGTGATGCTGCATCCATATTCATTCTCAAGCTTCCCTAGCCCCTGCCTATCTCCTGGGATTCGTGTTTTCCACAACAGATATGGATGAATCAGAGGAAGCTACGTCTCACATTTTGTCCCTTCCGAGAGATTCCTCTCTACATTTTCTCCTTAGGAGCCCTCAAGATTTCCAGCGTGTTCATATAGAATCCTGAGAAAGAAGGATAATGTGAAAAAGGGATTGATATGAAGAAAAATCATTGTCTGAATACTTAGATTCTTTCACCTTTATTCTTGGAAGTATATCAGGTCTTTTAGATTTGTGGATACAGAGCTGAGAGTTTAAGACCACACCCAAAATAACACTGATTTTTAAGCATTAGTATTGCCTGTTAGAACTGGTGTTATCTGGACAGGCAATAAACAAAATTGCCATGCAATGGGTTTAGTCAACTGAACTGGACCTTAGGCTTTGCCAGTGTCATGTAATTTATGCATGACATTTACCCTGTCTTTTCTAAGTTCACAGTAGTGGAAATTGCCAGAAATTAGTTCCTGTTTTCTGCACGATTTGAGATTTGTCCCACCAAGCAGAGGCTGATCTCTTCAGATAGGTTTCCATTTCTGACCTAAACTAAGCTTTTCAAACACTTAAAATTAAATTTCAATATCATCCTCTAAGCAGTGCTTGCCAAATGCCTTACAAACGTCTAAAATAGACATACATTTTTAGAATTTGAAAGGGGTACATATTCTAAAAAATCAGCCCTACATAATAATCTAGTTTTTTGCTGTAATCAGGCTTCAATCATTTTTGTTCAGCAATTTCACTTTTCTTATTTTCTCTAACAATTGCTAAATATAGCAGTTGCAAAAGTGAGAATGTAAATTGCCCATTGGAGAATTAGTTCTGATCAGACTCTACTTTTGCATTTTGGTGCATTTATATTAGTGTAAGGGAAGTGTAAAATGGTAAAAAAAAAAAAAAAAAAAGAAAAAAAAGAGATGTAGATTATAAGAGAGGAAACAGTACTACAGTACTGTTTCAGTACAGGAGAGTATAATCTCATCTTGACATTAAGCACCTATGCAGAAGGATTGCAATGTACAATTGCTAGCCATCAGACAGGAGAATATGCTCAGAAAAGCAGCTATTTGAGGGGTGAATCATGAAAACACCTCTGTGATGGTGATAATGACAAATCATTTTTACAAATGGAAAAAAAAAAGAGTCTGCAGGCTTGTTCATACATATTGTTTGACCACAGAAACAAGCCAAAGCCTCCTGACTACACTTTGTAGTAAATTACTATATGGAGCTTGATTATGTATGTCTTGACTTCTGGTGTGAGGAACATAAATATTGTTTCCTGTGGTTTTGCATGAGACATGTGGGAGCAAGATTACATCTTTCATAAGCTGCCAACCTGATTTCACAGAGTCTTGAAAAGCATGTCCTCTGGGGAGGAGCGTCCACAACCAAGTTGATGTTCTGGATTGCTCTTTGCTTTCTGACCTTTAGATTAGTAGAGTGATGGTAGCAGGTATTTGTAAGAGTATATTTGTCCATCCATCTGTCTAGTGTCCCTGCTTCTAAGGTGGCTGCTGTGCATCCTTTACTTGAGGAGTACAACATCTTTTCTGACTCCTGTGTCCTTCCTTTCAAAAGGTTTAGGATAAAAAAATTAAAGCATCTCAATTGGTAGATGAAAAGATTTCTGTCTAAGTAGAGCTGTCGAGAAATATCCAGAATATCCATTTTGATAATCCAACACCTAGAGAGGTTCACTGCTGAAATACAACATCTGGAGAAACTGCATTGCCATATAACAGCTAAATCTCCTATGTACTTGACATTCATCTTCTTTTGCTGGTGAGGTCAATGTGACCAAAGGTTCTAAACCATTCCCAGTCCTCCAGCTTTAACCTTACAAGATGTGGTATGCAAGTTAGTATTCAGTAGCTTTTTAGAGAAAATCCTGAAGCTCTTTAATCTGCACCTTTGGACTGAAAATTTCCCAAGCACATGCTTCTTCTTGGATCTTGTGACATTTTCAGTTCTAGTTCCAGAGAACAGTACTGTAAGCACAGCCTTTCTCATGATGTTCAGCACTCTCATACTTCTAACATAGGAGAGATCATATTCCCAGGTGAAAAAGAGATGTAACCTTATATTTAAATATATCTCTGTCTCTCTTAGTTTCTTACAAAAGCTCTGAAGAGTAGGCTAAGACAAAATAGGATCCTAGTGGATCCAACAAGAGTGATCAAATGAGTACACAGATCCTCTGGATACTCTTGCAGGGAAACTGTTCAATCTCTGCCTTGAAGAAGTGTCAATACCTCATGAGGGACAATATTAAATAAGTCTGTCAGAAGACTGATATATTCTGTGACTGTACAACTTTCTATTATCATAACAAAAATAAAATGTTGAGATTACAAGGAATACAAATAACATTTCCATATACTTTAATTTGGGTATATAAATAAACACATTTTAAACAAAAAAAAGCTTTTAGATACATCATTTCTTAACTGGGTTTCCAGGAAAAAAACAGACCAACTATTTCTCTGAGATGTATGTGTTTGATAGACTGTGAAATAATCTGTCATGAATCTCTCTTCTTACACTGCATATTATTATTGTATATTATTAATGAAGTAGGATGGAACCTGCTTATATAGAAGGACCTTGGGTTCCAGTATAGAAGCACAGTTGTTTACACATTACTTCATACTTTTGCAAGATGGTGTCACCATCCAGAGACTCAGAAATTCAAGAATTAATTTTAAAAGAATTAAAACACACGTTCACAAATAATGACAAATTCACCATATTTTCAGACTTCGAACATGACAAACCCAGGTGCCTGTCAAAGATTCCTCATGCTATAAAGAGGCCTGTTGCTGGAAGCACCACTGCATGCTGTGTAAAGAGAAAAAAAGTTGTACAAAATAAGAGATATTGTAAACTGCAAGTACGATCAAATGGCTAAGCTGTAGACTCTGAAAAGTTTATATTTTTTGCCATCCCAGAAATTCTGTAAGTGGCATTAAGATAGTATTTTTACAGGTGACCACTGTGTTTGTCATTAGTTGAATGCCCCCATTGCAGTATTTTTGTCTTGGCTTCTGAAATGTCTTTCACAAGAGCCAGTGTATATACTGGAAGTTGTGAATATGGCCAGCCCTCTTGTTTTGGGAAGAAATAAATACAATCTGGGTCCCAGGAGCTCTGGGCCTGCCACTGATCTGCTTTGTGGCCCAAAACTGGCCGTGAGCCTATCCTCTCTCTGTTCTCTCATCTGTGGACAGGGAATTATAATATTTTTCACATAAGATGCAATAAAAATAATTAATGAGCCACTATGGAAAAGCTCATGAAGACATGAATAATTTGTGTATTTTATGTAAGGTTTGGATGGCAGTATTATAAATTAGGCAGGGACCCACACATGGAGTGGAAAAGACAAAAGAAATTATAGGACAGAATCCTCATTCCAGCCAATACATACAGTGGGGCAATAGTTTTATTAAAGAAGTGCATGCACATACAATTAAAATGTGTGGCATAATGCATAAAAATGAGGCAACACAACTTTACTTGGCAAATTTCCTTCTTGCATTTCCTATCTTGCAAGGCAATTTCAAGGATCAAACTCTGCATGTCATTTTTTATTTCAGTTTACCAAGAACTGGGCAACTATAACAGGTCAAGAAAACTTGGAGCCAGAAATCAAGTGTGAACATACCTATCCATTCTTGTAATAAACCAGCCCAAGATATTTTTATGGTCAGATCCTCAAGTGCTGTGAAAGGGTAAAGCTGTGCTGAAATCATTGGAGCTGTATTCAATTTACCCTGGCTCAGGACACAGCCCCTAATCCTTTAACAAGATTTTAATGTTAGCCATGTGATTTCTATCTTAAAATCCCTGTAGGCAAGGCTTGTATTGAGCAGGGGTATGATGGGGAAGAAACCTGAAAAATTTTTCATACTTTTTAAAAATTATTTTTAATTTGAATCCTTGACTGTCATCCTGTTCTTCAGAAACTCAGTATTCATTTGGAAATTAAAAAATATGTACTGTTGCAAGAAAACCCCTTGAAGCTGTGAAATGAATGTTAACTTGTTCTGAGCTGCATTCTTGTCTCTGAAGAAACTTTGAAAGTTTTTCTTGATGCAGAGTGATTCATTAACTGAAACACCTACTAACAAAACTGTCAAGGTTCTGAAACTGTCAGTCTTGGACTTGGGGGTTTCAGACACTCACCTATTGTGCTTGATCAAGGATGTATCTGAAGATCCCAACAGAAATGCCAGACCAGATAAACCCAACAGTGACTGCCATCCCTTCTATTTTTCCAGGTCAAGATTTGCCATCTTGAACTGGAAAAATGTTAACAAAGCAAAAACATACCCATCTTCTTGTCAGACTTGCAAATGCAAAAAGAAATCTGAAATTTAGAAATTTTAAAAGAAGCATAGCAAATCACAAACTACTTCAAGTCTGGAACAAGTGAAGAAGATCATCTGGGTATAATAGCCCGATGCCCTACAAGGAAAGCTTGTCTTCTGTAAAAGCCTTTGAGGTTTTATCAAATCTCCTTTGAAGCACATGTAGATACGATGCATTAACTACCTGTAAGGTAAATTTTCCCTTCATCTCATTGTCCTTGTAGCTTACATTTTGTTTTTAATTTTTATATACACATTTCTCTCCCCTTTCAAGTTATTGTTCCTTAACATGCCATTTCCAACCTCAGTTAATCATCTTCCCTTCATTTTGGACTATTGCCATTTAAATGTTTACAGACTGTTATCATAACTTCTTTTCCTTAAGCTCTAACCATGAAGTACCCTTAGCCTCTCACAAAATAGATCACACCTTGTAATACTTGTTTCTGTCATCATTTCCTGGAGTGTCTCTAAGACACGTGCTGTGCATACTGAACATAACAGCAGGCAAATTTATTTACAAAAAAGTAATGTAACACAAAAAATTTTTGAAGAATATTCTGAATAGATTGACTTCTCCAGGTAGCACAGAATTTGGCTAATAAGAAGTAGAACACCCCATCAACCATTAGCAAAAAGCAAATCAAAATCTTAATTCATATCTCTTTGTTTTCAGGAATAGGTCTGCTACTTGTGCAACATAGTTAAATTGAAACCTCATGTTCAATATGTTATCTCTCATCCCAAATCTTTTCCACATTACTGTTCTTCCTATAGAATGTTCCTTTGATTGTATGCCAGATAGTATTTTTCTCCATGTATATTATTTTACATTTACCCACATTAAATTGTATTCATTTTAAAGCTTTCTAAGCTCCTCTTATGTTTGCTATTTCCAGTCCTTCCTATTTTGGTATAATCTCTAAATATATTCACTGTACAATTTCCTTTTTCTTTAAGATCAATAGGGTAAAACCATTATTTTAATGTCCTGATTTTCAAGGATGCTGAGCACCTCTCTTTCCTGCAAGCTCCTTTTGTACCTGTGTACAGAACTGAGCAAGTAAAATTACTTTTTTCAGCTTCATGCTAGAAAATGATTGAAAAAATATATCTTCTGGATGAACTTAAACCTAAGTTATTATTTCTTTTCTTTCTAAAATGCACACTGAAAAACATTCATTTTGGATCAACCAAAAGGTTCCTATTAATCTGAGGAAAAACATTTTGTTTCACTTCCCTTTAAAGAAAATTTACTTCCCTCAAAAATTAAAAATAGATACATTTTGAAGTGAAATAGAATATTAAGTAAAGATCAACTATTTTATTTTTCATAAAGGGTTAAATGGAATAATCTTTTTCATTCTGTTGCTTAAGCAGGTGTCATGAACTTGATATGAATTCTTAATTAATTTTATTTACTTTAATCTGCCAAAATCTAGGGATGATACAATGTGATTTCAGAAAAGAGGGTGTTAATCAATTGCAGAATGGATAGCTAAAAAAATTAACTGTAGGAATCTCCACTTCCAGCTGCTCTTCCAGGAGGTAGGTCACGTGCATGGCTCTGCTGGAAGCTTCTCTTCTCCCAGGTTGGGCTCCCAAATCCCTGCTTAGGCCAGGTTTCTGTTGCCAGTTCTTGTCTGACACTGACTTGAAAATTTTTTGGGGGTTTTTTTTTTGTTTGTTTGTTTGGTTGGTTTTTTGTTTGGTTGGTTTTTTATTTTATTTTTTATTTTTTTCTGTGGAAAAATGGAATTGAAACAATTCTGGTAATCTCTACTTGCTGTGGAAAATTTGGACTCTACTCCACTGCTGTTACTGTTGGTATACGGGATTTTCCCATTGCACCACTGATCCCAGGAACCCCGTGCCTCAGGACAGGCAGAATTTTCTGCCCCCATTATTTGTGGGTGCACCCATTACATTAGCTGTCTAATAGCTGTGTAGGGGGAAAGCTTTTGGATCAATATGCAGCAACATGAGAATCCCATGGCACATTTGAACAGGAAGGAATGAAATTTTTACCTGAATGCAGTTCATCAACACCAAAAAATAGGTTGAAGAGGGTAATTTTCTCCTGCCTTTATTAATGTAGGTGTTCCTTCTAATTGCCATAAGATTATCAATTAAGAATGGACCTAAATTTTGATCCATAGAGCATACTACTTTCTATCTGATTCAAAACCCATGCAACAGAGAAATATTAAAACCAGCTCTTAGTTTAGCAGAGAAAGAGAATAATCAAGACTCTGGCAGAAAAATCTAACCTCACTTTAACATGCACATGAAAGCTGAATCACAATTGATAGGTCATTTGTGTAAAGATATTTTGGACGGTGGTTACATGGTAGATATTCAGCTTAAGCACTATCCCCACTCTCCTACCTACAATTAAAACATTATGCCCTTAACTTCCATGACAAGATGGGTTTTCAAAGCCCTCTCATGGGAATCAAAACAGTAATTACCTGTTCATCAGGCTCGAGAAGTATGAGCTCTCATTTTTATATAGAGCTCATTAAAATAGATTTGGAAGATAAATGCAAATATATGAAGAGGTGGGAAGAATCCCTAGGTAGAGAGATTTCATTCAAACAGTGCTCTGTAATTTGGCACAGACCAACTACTACTTCCATAACTATTATTAAAAGAAAGTCAGGATAAAGTGTTAGTTAAAGTTGTCTCTTACCTCTTCATGCACTACAAAAATACATAAATATTTTTCTGAGTCTGGTGATAGGATGAAGAGAGGAATGAAAGATTTGTTCCTGCATTTGGTAAGAATGGCCTTATAACCCAACTGATGACCTGGTGTCAACACTGAATTCTGAAGTTATGGAACTACTGGAGTTAGAATGCCTCATCAACTCTCTGTTGAATTAGAGAAACATTCAGTGAGAGACTGTATGTTGAAGTAAGTATTTTGAGTCCTTTTCATTGACTAGATCTTCTGGCCTATCTCCATGCATCCGGGCTGTGATACGTGGCTGTGAGAGAGTGGTAATAGAGGCAAGTCACAAGTGTGAGATACCAGGGTTCATCTGCATCAATGCAGACACCTTGGCCCCTTGTTTAGCAGATATATTGCCCATTCCCTGATGCTGGAACAGGATTATACTTGGTCATATATTTTCTAGTGTTCTGTTCAGAGTGGTTTTAAATTTCTTGTGCACTGAGGCTTCCTTTTACTCTGCCTTTAAAAGATATTTTTACTTCTCCTAATAGGTCTTGCTCTGTTGAGAAGTCAGTAGCTTGTAAATAATAATAAGGAGCCTTAAATATGGACACGGTTTAACTTCTGAAATCTATAAACAGGTTTCTAAATCCAAAGAGCTCAATATTTGGACATTAGCTCTATCTTGAATAATCCTAAATTATTATCCCCAGTTAATGAGGTTATTCATATAAAAGAGCTGTTCCTACTGAAGTCAATGGCAAAATTCTTTTTGTTTTAACTGAAAGTTTTACAGATTTTAAGGGCAGAAGACATGACAATCAACAAAAGTGCCACCTGACTTTTACACTATGCTCATATTTTCTGTTTAAGATACTCTGCATTTGGGAAAAGCCCCATTTTGTTTTGAAGATTGCAAATAGACAGTTCCACAGCTTAATGAACACAGATTTTAATATATATTTCTAACTGAAGTTTATATAATATCTTCAAACTACTCATAGCATGCCTTTCTGTGTTGGACTAAAATCTCTTTTATTATTAGGAATATCTTCTTCATGTTGTTGTTTGAAGACTATAATATAGTAATATGTTATATTTTATCTTCACTAAGAAAACAGATTGATTTTTATTCTGACTACAACAGATGCAGGTATATTTAACAATCAAACTTATAATACTATCACCAAACCAGATGAAGATGGAGTGTTTTCCACACAAAAACATTCCTCTTCATTATGCTATCACCTTCACTTCTTCGCTGGTTACATCACATTATTACCATTCCTTAATTCAGGATTCATGTCAGCAGTGCAGGCTAGAGCCATGTAGACTTTTCTTTTTAGGATGTTGGCACAATTTTTTCAAGATTTGTTAAATGCCAACAGTATTATCTCATGGAGTTTCTTAGACAATATCTTAGACGATGTCCTCTCTGTTGTTACTAATGGACATTATTTTTCTTTTCTATGAAATGCAAAAGTATAATCTTTCCAGAAAATAAATGTTTGTTGAATTCTTCCTCCTCTTATGCAGACTGATAATTTTACTTTGGTTTGATAGTAGGCATCAGTCATCACTAGGTACTATTTTTTCTCTTATACTACAAAACCAACAGCAATATTTTGATGAACACCATGGAATATGGAGTTTTTAGATATTTCAGTTATTTGTGTTCTGCTGTTGTTGATTTTTATCCACTATAATCAATGTCTCATTTCCCCTCTGTATTTAATGATTTTAAAAGCTTTTGACTCCTGGTTCAGACAGTTTTCAGTTTTGAAACCAAGTTTCTGCTTTGTTCTAGGGCTAAGCTCCTTCCTTCCTTCCTTCCTTCCTTCCTTCCTTCCTTCCTTCCTTCCTTCCTTCCTTCCATCCTTTTTCAGAAATCCATAAATTATTTTTAAACAGGTGCCAATTATCATATGCATCTATTTTTGAACACTCTCCTCCCGTCAAACCTGTTCACTGCTGGGTTTAACTGTGTGTGTGTGTGTGTGTGTCTCCTGCACCAGGGGTCAGCCACCCGCAGTGTGAGGGATAAATGGAGAGGCGTAGAGTGTCACACAGCAGGGTTGGTCCAGTGCCATGAACAAGAAGCCATGAGATCTGGAGAAAGGTGGTGTTTCCTTGTTCTTAGTTCCTACTGGGTTCTGAAACCATCAAGAGCTGGAAGTCCCTAACTCAGAGACAAGACAGGATGGAAAGAAATATGCAACCTGATACATGTCTCCTGAAAGACTTCTGGCTGTTTTACTACAGAATGGAACTGTAGCTTGTTTGCACATAAATAGGAGGTTGTACTGTGCCCACTAATACCTTGATAACTGTTGATAAATCATTCTTTATCCATAAGATCAAAGTTACTTCTAGAACTTCCTTGAATATCTTTAAATACTTCAATTAGAAGGTTTCAGAGTTTTCAGAGATTCCAAGGATCTTTCAGTGGGTAAACTTTCCTGCACGTGACTCCTGATTAGCATCCTCACAATGCAAGTTTTCTACCTAGCCATCTCAGGTAGATTTTTAAAGAGCTGTTCATCCTCTTGCTGAATTCAGTCTGGTAGTCTGCTGCTAACTTCTGCACCACTACTCCATCTCAAGATATATCATTTAGTATGTTGATCAATTAGCATGGCAAATATTTATTTTTTTCTTTGTCAATTGTTTTAGACCATATAATGCTATCTTTTGTGTACATTTTCCACTGCTTTTCCTGTAGTTTCCCTCTCTTTCCTAACAGTTCATTGCCAGTGATTTTAACATTCCAGTGATATGAATCATTCTACTGGATGTGGTATTAATCATATATAATTGCTCTCTATAAATTAGTGTATCTAACACATTTTGTTTATTACTCAGACTAGCATTGGCAATTAGGCAACTAAATATTTTTAATTTTTTTTAATGTCTCTTGGTGCCTTAATTCTCTACACACATTCTGTTTTGAATGAAAGTTGCATGTCTGAGCATATACACTGTGTTCTAGCCGTGGGCAACATCACTTTAGATGCAAACCTAAAGCCTTCCCAGCTACTTCAGCTGTTTTGTCACCACATGGAAGATCCTGAGTGTGTGTGTCTGTGTGCTGTCTATTGGACAGGCTTCCATAATTACTCAGCTGCTTTTTAGCATGTTATTTTTAGAAGTTGGTTTCAATGTTATGATAATAACATTAAAGAATTTTCATTAATTTAAGAGTTTGGAGTTTTCTTCTCTTTAAGAAGAACAAGTGATACAGAGATTGTGAAAGTGCTGTTATGTTCTGTTGGTCAACACATAATTTTTTAGTTAACTTAAATTTCTATACAAACACAGCTCTAATTAAGAGTTTGGGTGTGATATAGTGAAAAGGAAAAACAGAAATTTAATACCAAAAGCAACAATGGACTTGGCTTTTGACAGGTTGAGAGAGGTACTTTGAGTTTTAGTATATTACAAGAACGACACAAATATGCTGAAACATGCTCAAACATAACTATAGATGAACATACAGAGCTTTTTAGCTTCCAGGCTGCCAGCATTCTCAGTAGCTGGCTCCATCTTAACACAGCTTTACATTGTTAAAGCTTTCCAAGTTTATAAATATCTTGGAATCCATGATGTCCTGCCAATTTCCTTCATTTTTATTCTAGACATCAGTGGTTTCTGGCATAAAATTTGGTGTATGAACTGAGGATCTGTCTACACATATGTAGGTATCCATACTCTCATACCCTCTACCCTTATACATGCCAGTCATATGCACTAAGTCTGAGCAGACCAACTCTCCTGAAAGTGTGGGGCATTACATTCGTTTTGCAGTTTGGATGTAATTTGCTAGGAATACCTGGACTGATCTGTAAATAAGTGTTTAGTGAACTTTTGTTTACATTTACCTGTATTGATGCATTCTGGTCCTTCTACCTCCTTAATAGCCAGGTATTTTCTCATTTTACAGAACTTTATAGCCATGTAATTTGCTGCCTGCTTCCAGTTCTCATGAGTACAGCTCAAGTACAGACATAGCAGATCCCCTCCCTCTTTGCTAAACCAAAGTTTACCCTCATATATGCAGTTGGATAACCAGAGGAGTAAGCCAATATCCTTGTTCATTTCTGGAGATGGTATTCATGTAAGTATGATTTAGCATGAAAATATTTACTACTGCTAAGCCACAGGAAAACAGCTGGGGGCATTGACATGTTACTGGACCAAACTGCTTTGCTGAGGATAGATCAAACACTTTCAGAAGCTGTACTGAGAAAATGAGGGTGCAAATCCAATGTTCAGCAACTTACCTTCATATTCAGGGATGTCACTGTTCGGTGGTACTTGACCACAGCTTTTCAATGCCATGATGAAGAGCTTAAAATACATGTCACCTGTTCTGTACCCAGCAGCATGTCATGAAGAAAGAAAGATGTGATAATACTGAAGAGGAATTCCAGGAACAGACTGCACCCGTCTCAGTGCAGGCTTATTCACGTCCTCATAAGGCTGGATTTTTTAGAAGTTATCTGAGAACATGTAGTTGGGTGAACTCACACAGACAGCCACTTGCTTCATCTGTAACCATCTGATTTTAAAAGGAAGGTGTTCTCAATGTTATAATTATGAAAGGTGTTTAAAAGTTGAGCATGTTCAGCTTCAGGCAGAACCTATGCTATTCATTTTTAAAAATAGGTTGTTATCTTCTCCTTGTGTAACATAAATGAATGTTACAAAGTGGCCATCAAGCATAGGAAAAGGTTCACACAGACAAATACTGCATATTTCAGAAGGCAATTTTTGCAGTGTTTAATACTCACAGGATGGCAGGTTTAGCAGGTAAAGAATACAGAATTTTGAGAGAGCAATAATTTTTTTGTTCCAGTGCTACCAACTGCTTGCCAGTATTTTATAATTGTCCTGAATGTTAACTGTGGAGTCTCTGCTGAAGTCCACAGATATTGCAGTCCACTGCTCATCTTCCTTACTCTGTCACTCCACTGAAATCCTATGTGGCATTGATAAAATCTCTTTTGTGCTACTAAAGGCTCTCTGCCTAGTTCAGCACTTACTGAGTTCCTCCTTTCTGTGATCATAGACAGGATGCTTTTCAAGCATCCAAACAGGTCCATGTCATCAGCTAGTTGACAAGTTATAAATTCACTCCATTCATGGATACACTGCTTCACCTCCCATATTCCTCCTGCATGCATGCTGAGACAGGCTTATTTTCTTGTGTTTTTCATTATATTGTCATTAATTCCTTAATATTTTGGCTAAGTAAAAAAAAATAAAAAAAAAAGGAAGAAGGAGAACCTAGCCCAGACAGTCTTGTATATTGGGACAAGTGGCTTTGTTCAGACTTAAACTTCTTTTTACTTCAAGACACTGAACCCCATTTTTTCACTAATATTTTTTTCTTTTAATTATCTTTTCTTGTGTTTGTAGGTGCACATTGGAGCAGCCATGAAGGTGAAGCTCGGCAGAGGGCTTTCTTTAGAAGATGCCATGATTACAAAAGTACTAGGAAAGAAGAAGGACTATAGGTACATCTCTAGGCTGAAGAAGTAGATGGCATGAAATACAGAAAGGCTGATGAAAGTCTTCACTAGGCAGATAAAAATTTAGGAAAGGGGTCTGGGCTGTGTTTGGATGGAAAAATGTAATGAGGTCTAACAGCTTTTCATTTCTGACCTACTTGAACTATTTTGTTGTTCTGTATCAATTTTTAAAATAATCCTTTCCTTTCCTTTATAATAATAGCTTTTCAAATGAGCAGATGTGCATAAATTAAGAAATGAAGTTTATTTTAAAGTGCAAACCTCCAAACATACCTCTGTCTCCATACAAAACTCATGAACAGGTAACACTGGCATTTGGATAAACTAATATAAAATTGCTTTCAACAGGTCTTCTTCAAAAAACACTCTCCAAAAATAAAAGCTTGTAATTACTAGAAGCTTAAAATGCATATGGCAAGAAAAAATTAAAAAAAAAAAAAAAAAAAAAAAGAAAAAAGAGAAAAAAAGAGCACAGCAGTCAAATGTAATTAATTAAGCATCACATATCTTTCCCATCTATTACTCATCATCATCAACCTGTGTTGACAGGATGTGGGCAAAGACAACCTATCCGTTGCTTGCCTTGAGCCTCTGCCACAGTGGATGCAAGGTAAAGACGGGATCCGTTCAGGTTACCGCTATCGGGCTGGCAGACTCGCTCTCCTGGGTCCACCCCATGACTGATTAATTACCATCACCCTCACCAGGGTTGTGTGCTGTACAGCAAGTCCCACTCCTACATAAAGCCTTTGTCACTTTGGCATTAAGCAGATAATGCTGGTGGCATTGTATTCTCACGTGCCTTTTCCTGATAATTTTAAGACTCACACTGTAAGTCCTAAAATGCTATAAAACTTTTTGTCCTGTTTCTCTGTCCAATGAGCCAAACCTAAAACTGAGGGGAGACAATGAGACCACTTCATTGACTGGGATAGGTGGTGGTTCATAAGAAAAAACTCCTGATATTTTCTAGGGAAAAAAGTCAAACCAAACCAAACCAAACCAACCAACCCCCCAAAACATTAATATTCTTGTTTGGACATTTATACTTTAAAAACAGGAATCTTCATACACGTTTATTTGATCTGTAATATTTCAGGCATTTATCAAAAGCCCCAAGTAAATAACATGGTTGATCTGAATCTGCAGAATTTGATGAAGTAGACTGTATGGAATGTATTTATATTTCAACAATAGCATTTCACTACATTTTCAGGTATATTTTTAGCTTATGAATGCTTCCTCTATTTGGAGAAATTATTTCATTAGTCTCATTCAGTAGTTGTAATTTGGTATCAGCATAAATATATTAAACTTGTTGTCAGGTGTTTTAGCATCTGTTTTAAATCTTACATTACATATTAAATTATTTCATATATCTATATAAAAGAATAGTTATTATTATTGTCAGGTTGTAATAATGTTCAGCCACGGATTTCTGTGTTTGATGGAAGAGTAAAGACACTTGGATGTCTAATTCTTCATTAGTCTTTTCCTTGCTGTAATGAGCAAAGGTGTAAATATTAACACCTCTGATTTTCAAGCATTAGTTTAACCTATCATCCCTAAATTCAATTTCGTAAAGGCATTCTACTTCAAAATTGTACTACTTTACCCTTAGTGAGTAATTTGACTCGAATCTTTGATTTACTCATAGTTTGGTGTATAAGATTTCTGTTTCTGAAATATATTCAACCATAATCTTTTTGATTTTGTTGTGTTAATTTATAATGTTTGAACTGGAATCTTCTGAGTTATTCAAAGATAACGGATTAATTTCTGTTATTATTTGTTTGTGTAATTTTCTCTTTATAAATTATTTGTTGAAGCCTTTGTATTGTTTTTCTGCTTGTAATTGACAGCTTTATAATACCTAAGGGCATATTTGAGGTCTCTTTCTCTTTTCAAACACTCTTCCCTATCCACAGCAGTGGCTGTTTTTCTTTGTTTCTTTGCTGTCTGTGGAAAGCAGATCAGAGGGTGCTACTGAATGTGGTAGAATATTACATTCTGTTGCAACTAGCAGTTTACTTAAGCTATGTAACTAAGTGTCCTGTAAAAGCAAAATGCAATTGCCCTGGCAAATCTGATGTTTTCATAAATCATGAGCAAAACTTTTAAGGTTGTGAAAACCTGAAATATTTGTATCTACTTTTTAATTGTTGATGCGCTGATGTCAAGCCACCATGCAGTGTATTTTTAGTAGCTCTCTCCATGACTAGTTATGTGTAAAAATAAGAAGTAAGGGGTATCACTTCTGGCAGAACTGGAGTGAATTAGAAATTCTTTTTTTGAGACATTTTAAAATATTCACTTTTTAAACCTCCTTTAAATATACCTCTTGCTATATTTTGCAAGTGTAGGGATTTAATGCATGATGCCTACATATGTGTACATAATATTCTCTACCTTTTGTCTTTAATATTCCTTCATTTTTAATTATTAAAGATAAGTATTTGAATTATAAATATTCTAGTTATACAGGAATAGGCAAAGCAGGCACATACCCTCAGGCAAAATTCTTCCATTATCCATAATCCTTCTGCCTCCTGCCTCCATTTCTCTACCTCCTATCTTTATGTCGCCTCAAAAAACACAGAGGCATTCTTTTAAACTAACCTTCTCCTCCCCACTTAAACCATAGAAATCCCTTCTCAATATGTATAGGGGCCTATTCCTTGAAGTGGGATGTCATACTTGTCCTAAATATAATAAAGTGCTATCTTCAAGGCATTTCTGCATCCAAAACACTCCCCAGAAACCTGCCTAGTCCTCCCATCTAACCAGCCTGAATGTCACAAATCATAGCACAGAAGCTGCTTTATAGTGAATCATTAACATTGTCAGGAATGAGTTGGCAAGGAAAAAAAAAAAAGGTTTCCATTAGAGAACTGAGGGAGAATATACAAATGACAGCATTGTCATTTCTCTTACATTGTTTCATAAAGTGCACAACTGATTAGGAAGAGATCATTATAGAATATATATGCTGTGTATGCATACATGACAATTTTGTTTTCATCCTGTACTGTTTATAAGTATGTATGGATGTGCTTTAGATTAACTGTCTTACTTTAGGTTTTTGAATTATATGAGTAACAGTTTCATTATGTTGAAAGACTGTGCATCCTTAACAATTATATCTGGAAACTAAGAGGTACACAAATGCAAGATATATGTGGAAGGTGTTTCTAATCTACATAAAGATTAATAAAGATATTCCTAACTCCTGTTAGAAGGTATCTGAAAAGGTCCTTTCGAATAATATCACTTCACTATAAAGAGAGTGTTATCTGATTACAATTTGGAGGTGAGTGACTCTAATGCAGAAGCTTTCTTGTCAATTTTCCTGTTTGGCACAGCTTGAATGGGGTAATGTGCACTTATAACATGTAATACAATTAGTTCTCTTTTGAGCATCAAATATTGTAAAGAAAGTCATTTTGATCAATACGTGTGATGCTTTTTATATAAAAACCTAATATATTTGTGTTGTAAATTATGGTTTTTTCCCTCCTTCATATCTTAAAAGACAATTGCATGGAATTATATGGCTTTGTTGTTCATGGAGATAAAAACGTGTCAAACCATCACTGGCAAAAAAAATATGTGTGAGTATACACAGTATACACCTAAAAAAAGGAAGATTGATTTTCAAAGAACAAGTTAATTTGCTTTGACAACAGTGGTAGCTTTCTTTAAATAGTTGTAAATAGTAATGAAAAGTATGTAAAGCAGAAAATACTCCTCAGAATTTCACAAGCATTTGCACAAATAATTTTAGAGTGCTTTTCTTTGTCTTAGATGGTTATTTGCATGGTTAGGTCATGCTGACTGCACTGTTTTGATGTAAACCTGGAGTATTTAAGCCATTTCAGCTGAGTTTTGGATTTATCCTCATGCCACTGAGCTCAGGATCTGGCTGTATGCTGCATAGTAATTGCTAGCCAAAACCAACAATACCCTAAACTTTCAGTCTCCTACTGATATTTAGGTGTGGTTTGAGTGACAGCATTACACAGACAGAGGGAATCTATTTTCTCTTCTCCTCTCAAAAAGGTTGATTGTGCAAGAGCTCCTTCAGACAGAACAATTTGCATGGTATCCATCAACACACAAACTACTTCCTTCACAGGGCAACTGCCAGGAATATATAGGCTCCCCAGTACTGGGAACAACAGGATATCTAAGACATGGCAGCCTAATCACGTTCATACTCACAGGATGTTGCCTCTGTAATCTCTACAGCTTGTCCCAAAACACATTTGGGGAGCTGGGTGAAAAGGACACTATTCTTTCTTCATCTCTTCTGGTACAAGGGAAGCGATTTTAAAGAAAGGTGAGATATGAATGCTAACAATAACCCTAATAAAAATAATAAAACCTAATTAAAAAAAATAATAACAAAGTGAGTTATTTGCTTTGAACATTATTCACGTCTTCCTCTAGGGAACCTTGGGACATCTTTGCATAAAGGCTTGATCCCATGGCTAGTCCACTTCAGTGCTGTTTGAGGTCCTAAGAATTGAGCCTTACAGAACACCAGTGTGAGGTAGCTATTATCTGCTTGTTTCTTACATGAAGCCTTCATCTTTTTTACAGAAGATGAAACTTCTAGAGCCAGAGCCACTAAATACAGGCCTTTTATCTGACAGTGAGACTTTAAATAGAAATATACCCGAAAAGGAGACAGGACAAAAATTCATCAGTTCTCTAAGACAGTAAAAGAGGCACAAGTAAGAATTCTAAGTTAAGCAGGCAGTAACATTTCTCCTGCATTCACATACTATTTGCTTGATCAAGAAAAAGAAAAAAGGAGAAAAAAAAAGAAACTAGTGTGTTTTATGGACTATTTATAGAGAATACTGCCTGATAGGTAAAAAAATGCATGCAAGTATTTTTTTTATATGGGCACATAATCAAGCATAAATTATTTAATTACTGATAAAATAGAAAACTGAAATGGCTGTTGCATCAACTAGAGAAAATACAGATTTTTCTCTATAACATGACATTGCTAACACGTTACTGTTTTCTGTGTGTGCCCTGAAGGAGGCATAAAACACTTCCCTCCAGGAAAGCAGGGTAGTTTCTTTTGTTTTTTGTTTTGTTTTGTTTTTTCCTTTGAGAATGGTCCTGAGTACAAGGTGAATTTTGTCCAAAGGCTGTGCAGATACACAGAATGCAGGCAGGAATACATGGAATGCAGGCAGGTTATCAGGCAAGCTGAATATTAGAGTTCATTTCTTGCTTAGTTCCTTGAAGCCTAATCCAGACAGGGTCAAACACCATCAGCTCTCACTTAAAGACAGTGTGCATGTTAAATGCAATAATTTTCACTGGTTTTCATTTTGTTTACCAGAACACATTATCAGTAGCGACTACCTAAACCTTCAAAATAAATTCTGAAGGGAATAACAGTCGAGGAAGTGTGATGTAACTACACCCCTCAATAATTCGTCACCAATGAAAAATGCAGGACTGAGACTTGGGATTTCATCGACAAACGTAAAATATTTCCCAGCCATTGTATAACACACAGAAAGAATAACCATCCATGCCCACATCTTCATGCTTACACCTTCCCCTTCCCTCCCTAATATAGTAGCTATAGAAGGGGAAGTAGCTAAAGAAGAGGAGCATGATAAAAATAAATTATGGATGTCAGTAGAATGAAGGAAAATGTTGTTTAACACATGCAAGCACATGGCTCAAGAATGCCCTGGGAAAGTACACCCAGTAACTGGTATCAGACAAACTCTGGCTAATGTGTGAGAGGCACCAGCAGTGCACTAGAGCAAGAAGGCAAGAGAGAGAACAAAAAGAGGATGATGTCAAAAGTTTTGACTTCTATCTCTCCTGTCTGCCCACACAACTAATCCAGTACCAGAACACCAGGACCCAAGCAGATGAGACAGCCTTTGCTGAGGCACCTTGCAGTGACATGGAAGCACTTTTCTGCACTGCAGCTACCCAGAGGTGGAAGGTCTGAGTGAAGCTGAAATTGGAGAATGACTCACAAGTGGATTTAGAATTCAAAGGCGGGGAGAAATGCTGGATGGAGATTCAGACTCAGAGGAGACTGGTATGGGCAGGGATCAGAAGGGATGAGGAAAGGAACAAAGATGCATCTGTACCCCTCCCTGTCTGTTACATTCTCTCTTTTTAGAATGCAAATTCTTGACTAAAGCAGAGATCATTCCTGCCTTTGCTCTTGTATGGTGCCTAGCCCTGCATTATATGCAACATAGCTAACATTTACAGACAGTAAATGCAGCTCATACTTTGTCAAAGAACCATTTATTATGCAATTACAGATTTTTTAGGAAAGCTTTTAATGAATCATTTCACTCTGATATGCTGAAATCTACTATTTTAAAAAGTGAAAATATTTGGTTTAATAAGATAATATTAATTACAGTAGTCATATATTTTTAATTAATTCATTTTAAATTTTCTTGTTTTGAGATGAGCGTTATAATTTTTGAATTTTCTATTAGAAAAATTCCATTTATCTTCAGAAAACCTAAGTCTTCGAAATACTTCATTCTAAAATGCCTAGCTGATTTTTTAACTACTTTAATGCCATTATGCTTAGGCTGACAGGTTATAGAAATAGTCTTTATTTGGTACTTATTCAATGGGGCTTTATGAGACGATGATATAGGAGATGCCATTCAAAGCCATATCATACCACCCATTTACCAGTTAAAGGTTACCTGCCACATGGAAAAGTAATCTGAACTCAGTCACTGTGTATTTTGAGTACTGTGTGCTGTGCAATAAATAGAAATTCTTGCTTATGGAAACAAAGGAGAAATACCTCTCTATATTTTACATGACAAGAAACAAAGACTCCTACCATGCCCCTTATCTCCCTAAGGGTGAGGCCGACCTGAAACATCACCAGCATATTTTTGCAAGGAAGTTGCCAACTTATTGTCAAAGAGAATTAGTAAGAGGAGACGTGAGCCTTTGCCACTAAGAATAAATGACCAATAGAAGAACTGGAGAAAAGAAAAGAAAACACCAAAAAGCACAAGAAAATTTAATTGTTTCTTTTAGTTACTGTTTTCTTCCTTTATCTAAGAGAATTAATTCCTGCTCAGTTCCTTTTGTGAAATTTGATAGTTCTGCTTTCCAAAGTCTGCTACCAGTTCATTCTAATTTGATTTTGGGTGATCTTCCATTATTTGAGTTCCACTTTCTGTTTCAAATTTAAATTATTCTAATGATATAAAATCCCCTCTTCTGCAGAAATTAACATCCTACATGAAAGCTTTAACCCCTATTTAGTAGTTTAAATAAGTATCATGACTTAAAAAATATTGCTGATAGTAAGGCTGAGCTCCCTGAAATCATGCCGAGGTGTAAAGTGTTAAATGATTTTGTAAAAGTAAACAAGAGCATAGTAATTGCCATAATGCACAAAAATAAACAAGTAAATTTCTTGCAAAGTATTAAGTTTATATAGGAACAGATGATCAATTCATCATGGCTTTTTGCTTATCTACTATTTCTATCCTCTGCTGGGATGCCATTTCCAGTCGTGCCATCATGTTAGTCTCTGTTGCCTGTTTGTTGTACTTTCAAGTAAAAGCTCTTGTGTTGAGCCAAATTTGGTTTTCTATATAAAATGTCAGGATTTTCTTAGAGTTGTAATGATGTATTTGTGTAGATATCACTAATTATTTCATTAGTATATTGATTAGTAGTCATTCAGAGTAAAAAATTAACAATAGAGGGGCAGAAGAATTTAGGAGCATACACTTTCCTTTTGATCCCAGGGTAACTATTTCAGAAACAAAAACCATTTTTTGCCTCTTCAGATAGGAGACAAGTACTGGCTGCTACCTCTTTCTATTTTTCACTCATAGGAACCATGAAGCAGAGCAGAGTAGGCCAGAGAATCTGGCCCGTGGCATGTTGCTGTCTCAGTCAGATATGATAACCATGTCTAGTCCCTTCATTACCTCATTCCTCCTACATCAAGAAGAAGCCAATGTAAATTGCTAAATGAAGAAAGCTATGTGGTCTTTCAAGTTAAACAAAACCCCTTGCATCATCCATTCAACTACCAGCATACATTCTTGTGTCAAACAAGGCATTTTGATGAACCTCCTACCAAACTTAAAATGTAACAAAGATTAGTAAAGTCCAGAAAGTTGCCTTTTGCAGAAGTTCCTCTTTTTGGTTTTATCCTGGTTGCTTTATTATTTGCAAAAGGAATCTCATCTCGGATGCAGCATCTATTTTCCAGGAAAGTCCTGCTTTTTACCCAATTTTCCAGCTGGATTGACTGAGGCAAAAGGAGGTCAAGTGACTTGCCAAGGTCAGATGGCAATCCAGTGCTTTACCAAGGATTAGAATTTAGGAACCTCCTGATTAATAGAACAAATAACCTCCATGCACCAAATCCCCATGGGATGGGCAAGTCACAGAACTGGGTAGGATTAACCAGAAAGGACTTGTCTGCTTGGGTAAGCAAAATATATCCAGCACAGAAGAAATACAAACATTTTCAAGTTGCTGAGGCATAATCCTAGGAACCATTTACATCCGTGTGCTTTTATAATTTGTGGAGTTCTGTAAGAGACCAGTAAGGCACAAGGTTAATATTTGAAGCTGTGGCATTAAATAGTATGCACTCATCTTTATTTTAAAAATAACCCATCTCAATCTACTAATATTTTAATTATTTAAAGAGGCTCAGCCACTTGCTCTGAAGATTTGCACCATGGAAAGCCCTGTCTCCTTACAAAAGGGCACATGCTTAGAACAGCAAGTAAACAAACATTCCAGACGTGCCTTATGTTCCAGCAGCAGCTCCTCTTAAACAAACCTTACCAGTTACAGAGCAAAAATGGAAACTGTCTGTTTTGATTTAAATCTGTCCCTAAGCAATTTCCATGAGTTAACACAGCAGAAGCACAAGTACAGGAACAAATAAACAAACAAACAAAGAAACTTGAGCTTGCCTCTAACGACTGAACTGCCACCAGTTTCCAAAATGCAATCATAGAGCTGTCCATTCTTGCACCACAATTAAAAGCAGCTCACAATGGAGGCGAACTGCTCCACCCCAGCCATGGGAGAGTGTGTTGAAATGCTAATTGCACACAAAACTTCAGTGGTGCTGGTGATTAATATACTTATTGTTATTGTTAAAACTGGAATGACAAAGGGTATAATATAGCAGTGCTTTTGTGTCCTCTGGCTGTTCAAAAGTGTCTCCTTGCACTTTCTTTGGGTGCCAGAATTACTCAACTTCATTTTACGGTTTTCACTTGCATTGAATACACAGGAGACGTGGAAGAACAGCTATTGGAGTATTTTAAATAAAGCAAAATAGGTAAGAATGTTTTTTTGTTTAGGAAACCTGTGGTGGGGAGAACAGAGGGAAGTGTTAGGATATGTCTTCCTATGTGAAAGAAGAATGGAAGAAGATCTGGAGTTCATTCTAATTGACAGCGTCCTGATTTGTTACTCTTTCAACTTTACTCAAATCATCATTCCTTATTCACTCCTATAGACTACGGAGATTTCCTGTACCACCCACCAAAAACTTACATGTATGCTTAAAAAGATAAACACAAAATTGGCTGTTACTAGATGCAGTTATATGCTCAGCTTTACATATTCACTGAAAACATTTTTCTGAATAAGGGGAAGATATTTTGCATATTGCAGAATCCAGCTTTTCGAGTCTAATTGCTACACAATGATTTTCAGGGGAGAGGTGGATGGTCATATGCTCTTAAAACAAGTCCCTTATTAACTTCTGTGGTGCTCAGGAGAAAAACAACTGGAGTCAATATTTACAGATCCTTGCTATATGGTTAGGATGGGACTGTTTAAAATCCTGACCCATTAGAGTAGGGATCACTCTGTGGTGACTATCTAGTCTAAGTTTAACTTCATTACAATATCTAATGTACTTAGTGTTACCTCAGCAGTAAGTAGCCTATTTATGTACTCCAATGCCTTACATAGCATAAACCACTGATTATAATAAATATTTAACCCAAAAGAGGTTGCAGCAGTTCATAACTCACTTTGGGAGTGATACTTAAAGAGATGCTCATCTTCTGTGTCAGAAGACTATGGGTTGCTCACCTCAGCCTCAGATGTCTTGGCTTTGTTGCCCATCATGTATATGGTTGACATAAAAAACTATTCATGTACTTTAAAACCAAAGTATCTAAATAAACAAATATGCCTATAACATGGACACAGTGATTGTATGGCTTCTGCCATAAAGATTTTGCTGATTTTTAAATATCAAACAATTGCCAGAATGAAAGCAAGGAACATCAAAGCAGGGCTACAGCTATTGCTATCACTGGATGCACATCTGTGGAGGAGGAGGAAAAAAAGGAGGAGAAACAGCAAAGAGGAAGAGCCTCTGAAGGTCCGGGAAGCTGGACTCTGAAGCACAGCTCAAGGGAACAGCAGCAATAGGGAAAAGAGCTGCCTGAAATTAGCCTTGAACAGGTAATTTGAAAACAATTTGTGATTTTAAAATCTGGTTCAATCAAGCAAGTACTAAACCACAACAAGCTCAGCACAGGTATGTCACAGCAGGTAGTATTAATTTGTATAAGTCAGGATCTACTCAGAAGTTCACTAACTCCCCTCACAGAGTTTTGAGTGAGAATTAGATTTATTTTAATGCCTAATATTTTTTTACTTCTACAGACTACAGAATAAAACTGATGAAAAGAGCACAATAAAAATATAAATTCCCCCCACCCTGGGATTGTTAAACAGCAGTTTGGCTTTACAGTTTTTTAGAATATGTGCTGCCAAAAGAGACACCCATTTGTATGCAACTTTGTGAGAGTGATTTTCCTTCTTAGGATACTGTCCTACAGAATAATGCATAGAAACATGTCTTGCTCAAGGGAAGAGTAAAGAAGACATTCCACACAAGACTGATAGAGAAGGAAATTGCTACCTAAGTAGAAGTTCCTAGCTCCTTTTTATATCATGCCCATAGGATTGGCAGATATGGCATGGGATTTATAGAAGACTTTTCTTTCTGGAAAGACACATGGAATAAACTGTGGCATCTAAAGAACAAATAAATACCTATGCTATGTGTATGTACTTCACAAAAGTAACTATACAAAAAGTATTGTAAAAGGTGACGGAATTATTTCAAATGTCCTTAGCATCATGGCCTCAGTGTTAATTTTTTTACAACATACCCTGCCTTGAAAAAAATCTCTGTCTGGAAAGTGTTATGTTTTTGTTTTCTGTTTGAGTATTTTATGGCAATAAAGGAAGATGTATGTGTTCCCATGGGTGTCTTTCTAATTTTCCATCTTCAGTCCCTAATAGACTTACCTTAGACCCGGTGTATACATCACAAACAGAACTACATCTTTAAAAGACACAAGAAATTGAGCTCTACACACACTAACAAATTAAAATCCAATGGTTTACTTTACAGTGGGGGTCTGAAGTTCTACAGATCTGTTGCATCAGAAACTTAAATCAGACCAAGATACAATGAGCAACAATAGCTGCTCCTGTCCCACAAAACACCCATGCTCTTTTCTTGCCTGAAAGATCCTCCATTTGTGTGTCTTCCACACAAACTGAGAATCTGCACTTGTTGGCTCATGTGTGGGTGCATATTTGAAGAGGATGTGGCCAGCCTGGGTCTGCTGGCAGGGTGGTGAGGGCTGCCTGGCTTTGTAGCTGTGGTTCTAACCCTGGAGGTGGCAGTGTCTGGTGCATGGTGTCTTGGCTGGCACCCAAGGCAAGGCTGCAGCTTCCTTGGTTCCTCTGCTAAAACTGTGCTCATTGGACGTAGTAGATTTTTTAATCAATGCATTTTTTTTTTTTTTGCTTGTTGGAAATAGAAGTGAATTTGGCAAAAGTGTACATTTAGCATTTGAAATTTACCAATTTTACCCAATTTGTGCTTTCAAGGTCTGAGCCTCATTCTGCCTGACCTGTCTTTGGTTTAAGGTGAAGACTGGGCAAGAGGCTCCCCAGTTCCACTCAACCTCCATGCTCCATGGTCCAAATTTGGTGGGCATTATTATGGGATTGCAGTCACTGGGGCTGGAGAAATTCCTGCCCTCAGATTTCTCTGGAGGTGTAGCACCCAGAGCCAGCCTAGAATGGAGCACATCAAAGGTGGTCTCAAAGGTCATCTTGTTATCAATGTATGCACAAAGCAAAATAGCTGCATACATGCACAGCAGCCCCCATAAAAAGAAAACAGTCACAAAACACACACCAGATATGCATACAGATTACGTTTTAAAAATATTAAGTACAAATAATTCAAAAATTGGCCAGAAAAGTAATGCCAAGAGATATGCCTGCAGTGTATCTTTATGGACCTATAAAGCAAAAAGTCATGCTGGTTTCAAGATACTCACTTGAGTGAAATAACAAACATTTTTAGCATTTAAATTCAACAAGGATTAAATAAGAGTGGACTGAAGAAAAAATTTAGACTTATCCCTTAATATAGATATATCTTTTAAAAATATCCTGAACAGTCAGAGAGAGTAAATTCTCTGTTTTTTGAGAGCGCAAACATCCAACAAGAGGCTGGAAGAATGGCTTTAACTTACTTTCTTTACATTTACAGGTTTCTCTCAGACTCGGACTGTGATTTCAATTGTAAATTTCAGTTTATTTAGCAAATTAAGTTTAGTTTATTTACTGAAATAAAAAGTCAGGATGTATGGACAATGATAAACATGAGCTGTGAGATATTTTATATAAATGTAAAATAACAACTGAGTAGAAGAACTTCACAAAAGCTGTGTTTTCTTTTCCATATAGTTGTGAGACAAGGAGAACTTAAAAGAAGTTGTTTGCTGTGGGGATTGGCTTATTAGTTTTTATTAATGGATAGAATATTAATCAACAGCATGTGTTTTAGTCAAATCACCCTTCCATTTTTCTTGGCAGAGTCTGAGTATTATTTCATGCCTAGAAATAAACAATTAGATTATTTAAGAGCTGTATTTCCTTAGATTTTTATTGGTAGATTTCAGTTGCTGTCATATTCCACATTTCCTCTCACAGTGATGTGATTACTGCTGTCATATGTATTGCTATGTTGAACAATGTATATCCCATATCTTGCTATTAGCATTTCTTATTTCACAGTGCTTTGCCTGACTTTGACTTCAGGAAAATGTATTTATCATACTTTTTATATACTGTGGTTTAGGGATCATGACAGGCTGTACCAAATAGGTAAGAGGTCAGTAGATGGCATTAGCTCTTAATCTGGCATACAAGAGGGGTCAAAGAATTACTGTCAATGCTGCAATCGACCACACGGTTCAAGAATTCAGAAGGTTCCTTTAATGCAAAGTGTATCCCTAAAGGCCTTCCAGAATTAAATAATGTGATTCCACACAAGAATGATGGCAGGAACAAACTCAGATGATTAGCCAACAAGCTGAGATTTGAAGGAAAGAACTGCTACAGGAAAACTACTCCATGGGACAGACACACCAAAGGGGAAGGCCCTCTCACACAGACAGAAACCACCTAAAGAAACGAGTGGAAAAGTGGCAATGGTAAATGATAATGCTGAGGAAGCAGTACAGACGCAATATTTTCAGACCCTTGTAAAAAGTTTGATTTAAGTTCTGCCAGTAGGACTTAAAATGTATGCATCTGCCAATGGATACATTGCTACCAATTAGGTGTGTAAACTTGTCTCCCAGTGTGCATACCATAGTGCCATCAAATGGCACCACTTTAGCCCTCAGATACCATGATATAGCAGATATGGGATCCCTGCCTCACTTTAAAACTTTTCTATCCCAAACAGTAGCTTTTGGTTATGCTGTGCCACTTTTTGGGTTTCCTGCTACTGGGGTCGTGTTCAGGGCTTGTGATGAGACTCATGGCTGCTGGACCATGCCAAATAAATTGAGTTTGATCTGATCCCTTTTGTTTTGATTATCTTGTCTAAAAGCAGTTCAGCCATGCTGTGCTCTGTGTGTGTATCTATGTTGTAAACTCAGAACATTTCAGAAGGTCAGTTTGGCTTCCCTATATTTGCCATCTAAAGATATTGCAAGGCAATTCAAGATCTGCTGTGAAGGACTCAAAAGGAAAAGCACAGCCAGGGCTATGACTAGCCTGTTTCTGCTTGTGCTTGTATTCGGGAGTGGAACAATCTCATATTATTTTTCCTGACATGTTCCAGTTTTGTCTCATGTTTTATACACACAAATGTAATCAATACACAGTAAATTTCGATTCAAAACTCTTCATAAATTGTAGACTAATTGCACTGCTTTTGACCAGCAGCTCCACCTTTGGCACTGGTGTACTTATGTTCCTTCAGAAAATCTCTAGATCGACATTTTGTGGAGAAAAAGAAAATTCTTGTCCACAGTGATGGACAAGACATAAATTGATAATGGCACCTTTACTTTGTGGATACCTTCATGTTATCTTGAAAGATTTGAAAGCAGCTGCAGGGTTTTTATTTACAGTACACTGGTTGATAGTGACTCTGAAGCAAAGATCTGTCAATAGCCAAAGAGCAGCAGAGCTGTAACCACGGCACCTCCTTAATTTGTGATGTTCTGACACTACATCAGCCCACACTGGAGAAATTCACATCTGGGGAGGCTTGCCCAGTTTCCTCGTCCTTTGGTGCCAGATGACATGAAAAAGCTGGATCAGAAGAGACAATTTGATATATTTATTAAATGAAAAAGCAACATTTCCAGGCCTGGTTATTTATGTGAAAGGGACAATGATTTATGGTAGGTGGAGCCAACAGCTGCCTGCAGCCAAGTTAGTGTGATGCTTCCCTTTAGACTACCATGTTTTCAGTTGTTTATAACTGTGTCAAAACGTCGATGGGTTGGTATAAACTTTTTCTTGAAGAATTGTTTCTTTCAGGTTCTCTCCCCCTGGCCCAAAGATTTGCAAGACCATATTGGTTGTTTCTAAGTTTGAGATTGTTTCACCATACCTGAAAAGAATAAACTGCATTTAGCTGGGAATCAGGGGAATAATAACTTGAAAGAATACTGGAGAGTGTGAGAGAAAGGGTGTTGGTAAGTAAAGAGGATGAACTGACATAAAATGTGCAGAGCTGAAAGAGAGGCATCTGAAGGTGGTGACACTTAGGGTGATGATACTGAAATGATGAAGAAAGGGAACACAGAGGTCTGGCACACTGACAAACAGGAGGAAACACAACCCAGATTGGAGATCTGAGCCCTAAAGCACTTTGTCCTTCAAAATATAAAACTGAATCTGGAATTCCTGAGCCTTACCAGATTTCTGCTCTCAGCAAATATTTGTTGAAAAATAATCAAGGCCAGAGCACTTACTAGTGTAGAAGTGGCTTAGAGAATCACAGAGAAACTCTCACTGGTAATGTCTCATGGCCCCCCATTGCACTGGACAATGATGAGACAGATGAGTAGGTTGAAAGCTGGCTTGCTTGTTGAAAACCAGTGTTGATGGCAATATGATGTCATATGACAATAAAAGTTGTTTTTATGTTTCCTTACAAGGAAAAGTAAATAGAAGCCACATAAAATGTAGACTTGTAAAGCCTGGCACTCAAAAGTTAGGAAATGCCCAGGATTAGTTGTGCAATCTTAGTTGATCAAATAAGCTCCTGCTTTATGATACAGCTCTTAAGAGTAGTTTCCCACTACGTTCACATGGGATTGTATCTCATGCAATCTACTAACTTGCTTGACTCTCAAAGAAGGGATGTGCTTAGATGTCCAAAAGGTAAGGATACCTTAAAATGCCCCAAAGACAGTTCATTATATAACATATAAAAAATCACAAAGCAAAAATCTTGGCTGTTCCCAGCACTGCTTGATGAAGTCTAAAGAATCAGAGAGATTTAGACTACCTGATGGCCCCACTCTAGGGAGGTTGAGATTTATGTTATTAAGGATCCTCTTCAGAATGGTTCTTTGACAACACAGGTTGTGTGGTGAATGATACCAGGAAATGCCAAAGTAAAAAAAGATTATTTTAAATATCAGAAAGCTGATCCAAATAACATAATTGTCTTTTGGTCTATCCTGGATTCTTCATATTCAAGGCATTGACTGTATCAATTTACTTGGGTTTTAAACGTCTGGCTACTTCTTGTGTTTTTCTCCTTTTGTGACATTAAGTCTGGAACTCTGGTGCTGGGCTGGCAAAAGTGCTGCAATATAAGTGAAATAGAACAGCAATTCTGACAGCACAAAGGGATGCTCCATGCCATACATTCCAAAACATTAAGTTGTAGATATCTCAAATTGGGCATTTGAGAAAACAACTTTTTTTCAGCTTTAGTCTTTGTGTTTTATTTCTCTATGTGTTGTGAAACTACTCATATGGAAATACATTCTCTTCTTGCAGAGGTTTTGTGGAAGACTGTAAATATTTGTGATGATGCAGATTGAGTCATAGGAAAACACATGAGGAAATTAATAATTCTGTCTTCATATCTGGGTCTGAACAGTGTGCAGTAAATAAGGCCTGAAGTTGCCAATGGAACAATAAGAATAAAAACTGCATTGGATCACTACTCATTGAGTATCTGTACATCCTGTGTGTGGAATGAGGCCTTAATAATTCTAGCTTTTCTCATATTCAGGAGTATGCCTGTTTAACAGGAACATTCTGTTACCATCATTGTTCATACATGTTAAACAAAAACCCCAAAACTATCCAATCCAATCTCAGATACACCATGGAAGATGATTGTACACTCTTGGTGATTTAATCCATTTAAGAAAGAATGTTTTTGATTCTTGTGAATAGGTGGCTAAGGATATGCCTAAAATTTTTAGAAAGGCACATAGTTCTGATATCAGGCTTGGGAGGTGAATAAAATTTAGTGAGATACATGCTGCTTTTTCCTTTCCTAAGAAAAAAACTCAAGCCTTCATCCTACAACTATATATTAAATCATTTATTCACGGTGACAGGTAGGAGAACACAGATGTAGTAATCTACCAGTCTGGTATCTGGTATGAATTGGGAGTATGAAATAAATCTCAGCAGGCTGAATGCTGTGCACCCACGCAATGTACAATGCTGTGATTACAGTAGGTAGGTGGTTTGGGGAAAAGTGGATTTCTTACATGCAGGAGTCCAGTGTAATGTGTGGTATTATTTGCAGAATTTTGCAGAGACACATCTAGCAATTTTAGGCCTGATATAATGTGTGATTGGCTTGCTTTTTATGCCATGGAGAATCCAGACTTAGAAAAATGATGTCTTTTCTGCAAAATTTTTATGGAGAATCCATTTTAAAGGAAATAAGTTAGTTAAAGCTGAATATTTTATGCACACTCCATTTCTGTAAAGGAAAGTAATTTACATGGTCACATTAACATTGTAGAACACCTATAGAACAAAAGTCACTCCTAAGGATTTGCAATCTCACAACTACCTTCAAAACAAACCACAGGATTTTCAGTATCCTGCACAGGGAAGCTTGTGTTAATAAAATTTGGATTGAATATAAGTGACAGAATTCCTCAGAACTAACAGTGTAATCCAATGGACTGGTCTTTCCCTCCCTTGGTCATACAATACTGCTTTCAGGAATTTGTGGGATTTGTGAATCCTTCTGGATGGTATACTCATTATGCCTTACCTTTATGTAGTATATATTTTAAAAATGCTGTGTCACTTATGATGAAAACCATAGGCACTGCATTATAAGTGGTAAGAAGCCCTGCCAAGGAGTGCCTGAAAATGACTTGGTGGCAGCACAGAAAGCTGAACCCTTGACAGAATCATTCCCCAGTGTTACCAGCTGGTGGCCCATACTTGTATTTCCATGAAACATTCCCCATATGGATTTACTTTGAGTGGGTAGTGCCACTTCTGTTCCTGTCATCCTAAGGCATGGACAATTGTCTGTAGTCCAGACAATTGTAATCCACACAGCATTTTCTACACAATTGTTGTCCAAACAGCATTTTCTGCAGTTGGCTATATGCCCTTTGTAAAAAAAAAAAAAAATAGGATAGGAAAATCTGTTTTCTTGCAAAACACATCTTTTAAAGCAGCCTTTCCTTTAGGTTGATTTTGTCTTTCAGCTAGAGGGCAATTTTCTGTGGTATGTTGGGCCTAGACACCGGGACCTTTATTTGTCTGTGACTTGCAATAGTCATCCCCCACATTTAGAAGAGGGAAGATTTAGAGTCTTTTTGAAGATGCAAACAGACACAGTGAACATGCACATGTACAGGACATCCACCTGCTCCTTCAAGTTCCTTTGGTCATTGTGTCACAAGTCGTGTTAATGCTCACTGGGTTAAGGGGTAGTAGCTCGTTTTGCATTTTCTTCAACAGATTTTTCAGGAGGTTTTGGTTGGGACAGCATTGATGTCAGTTGGAACTGACAAAGGTTTAGCCCAGTATTCTAAAATCCAAAACTGTGAAGAAATGAGTCAGGTAAATATCAGACATCTTGCTGCTGGAAAAATGAAGTGCATGGTATGCTCTCAGCTTTAGCTTGCTTATCATAACAAGTTACTAAATATTAATTGTTCATAAGATAAGCTATTCTCTTTTCCTTTAAGGAGGAACCAAATAATGACTTTTAAAATATCATTAGATTGTTGGTTTAGAATCATGTTGTGATTAGTATGACATTTCACACCTTTCCCAGAGCTACTGTCTCAGATTGTCAGCAGAGACCGTTAAACCTGCTTACAAGTCATACTTGAAAGATTACTTTTGTTATGTTTTTGCAAAGGTTGGCAACTGTCAAAGTTAAATAAAAATTTAAATGTAGCATAAATGTACCATCCTGCTCCAAGCTGCTCTGAGCTGGTGGAGTCCAGATTCCCCTGTATTTTTCTAGGAAGGGGTGTATGCATGCTGGGGGGTATTTCTTTTGAAAGTTCAGAGTAGCACACCTCTAACAGATGGGACATGCTTGTTGGAAACTTTCCTTCTGAATTAAAAATAGTCATAATTTCCGCCGATGAAATATGTGAAAGGGTCCATAGCAAGACATACAGGTCTGGCCAAAGGCTGGAAAGAAAAGAATTATCTCTTTCTGGCCAAAGAAAGGACTACAGCTACTTCTCCTGTAAATAGCAATGTGCATCAGGGGAATGCTGAGTCAGCTGCAAAGAATTAATCAGCCTTTCATCATCTTGGCTCAGGAAAAATGAAATTGTGCAAGGGGAATTGTGATGGGATGCAGCAACAAAAATTATTCCAGAAAATAACTAAAATTGAAAGTGGAAAGGAATTTATTCCTCTTTCTCTCCAGATGCAGACTAGAGAGAACCTTCCTAATTTCTCTGACTTCAAATTTGATTGAAACAAGTTGTGCGTTTTAAGAGTGTTTCCCACCCCCTGGCTCCTCTGGGCATTTGCAAATCTGGTCACTTTATGTGGGTGTTTGAATAGGTTCCAACCTCATTCAAACGTCTGACCCTGTACTTCTCTACTTTCATCCTATGTATTTAATTTGGCATTTAAGGTTCTCTGCCTTCAATACTCTATGCTTCAAAAAACAGTCGAAAATCTCCAATAATCACATAACATACAAAATTCTTTCTGGTTCTAGACTCATTTAATGATAGGAACTATATAAAAAATTAAAGATTCAGAATCTCAAAAGTAAGGTGTGGATAAACACCTCCAAGCTAAGGGAGAAATAGTGTAAAACTGAGGTACCTTAATTGACTCGAGTGGGCCTAGGCTGATTTACATCAACAGAGGATCTGACTTGAAAAGATTACATGTCTAATCTGAAATTTTTCAGGATTTGTAAATGCTGGAGTAGAAATCTTACAGGCAGCAGCATCATTATGTGATTTCCAGTACCTCTCTCCTCTAGCCATGCTGTTCTAAAGGAAAATCTGCATTCCAGGGCAGGGTAATACCTCTGACAGCTTCCCCCACTCAGATCACCAAGAGCTGCAGCTGGGCTGGGTACAACAGGAATCCTTGTGATATCCCGCCCCAGTGAATTTCCTGCTGCATGTAGCCAAAAGCCAGCCTCTCCCAGAATATTAAATCCACTGAAGCAGAACCTCACAACAATTTATAGCAGGTTTCTAGGTGCTTAGTAGCCATAGTGCTTTTCTTGTTTATGGTCCATAGTTTCCTCAGCCATACTCTGTAATTTCCTTACTAAGGTCTTACTCTCAGGTCTGCATATATTTACATGTTTTACTCTGTAAGCTTTTAAGCAGCAAATTACACAAAATAGAGGTGAGACCTCTGCTAGTTGAGTCTTCCTTTTATTGTTCCATTGTAGTTGTGTCTGGAAAATAAATAAGTAAAGAACTTGAACTGACATAAAATAAATGACAGTTCAGGTTCTATAGGTTCATGTTTATGACATGATTGGCCCACAGCCATTGCAGCTATTTTGTAGTCTACAAGATGTCCTTGATTTGCTCTTCCACCAGTGTGATAACAAGCACATATAATCTTTGCATACACTCCTAACAGGCTTCTAGCCTCTGCCTGATTTTATATGTTCAGCATTTACATTGTTCTTCACAGGACTCTCTCAGCTTCCTTAAATAAATGTTTTCATCTATATTGTTTTCATCTTTCAACCCAGTTGAAACTTAGATGAATATAAAGAGAAAAGCAAGAAAATATGATAAATCAAGACACTTGTGAAATCACAGAATTAACAAAGACTTGTATTCATAAAAATTCAGTAATTTTTCTTCCCACAATATACAGATTATGATAATCCAAGCACAGCTACCCAACATATTTTCTGATTTGTAAAAACACCCTCTTCTAATTCCTTTTGAGAGCAACTATGTCAAAAAGCCATATAATGATGGTAGCATTGGTGGGACTCTGAGTGCATCCATGCATCCTCTTCTATCTCTCATCTGCTTTTGACATATTGGTCATGAAATTTTGTTCTCTCTTTTTTATAGATCTCACAGAACTAGCCTTAGTGTCAGAGACATCACTCCATTTCTTCCTCACTGAGCATATATCGGAGCATGTGTTGAAGCCTGATGAAGAAATTTTATTGGTTTTTTCCTTCAAGGCACATCATATAAACTTCCAAGGGCTTTCATTTTGTTTAGCCTCTTTCTAGAAAGCACAAAGAGCTGAAATTTCAGCCTGGTGATGGCTCTGTATTTACAGCTCTATTGCACCTGACCTTGCTAGGGCTACAAAATGTGCAAGCAATTTTGTAAAAAGGGAACACATCAATAAGAGCTGGCTGGAGTTCAGTAGAAAGAGATCAACCAAATGAGAAAGTAATAGCAATTTTATAATGAGAATGATCATCTGTTTGTCAGCTCACATGGTAACACAGTTGTTGGATTCTTGGTAGCTGATCCATTGACAAATATCCTTGTCCAGATATTCCTTATTTCTCTACCTTATGTGAGCAATGACATCCATTTCTTTCTGGTACAGACAGGATTACTTACTCCATGTTTTTGCTGGTTTCTCTAGTGTGTCATATATTGAGCTGCTCTTTATATCAACTTGAAACAGCAAAAGATTGCAGCTCACACCTGGAATACCTCTGAGAGCAACCTTTCTCCTAATTTTCTCTGAGCTACAGTGGCTTCCTCATTTCTAGCTAGAACTTCAACTTCAGTTTTGATCTATGGGATGATGCAGTCAGAGATGGAATAAAGTGTCAAAATCCCACTGAAATTCAGTATGCTTTAACTTTTTTTACTAAACTACTTTCAATTCCTCTGAAAAATCTCAACCAGAAGAACTTAAACAGGGATCAGACTATATGGTTTAATATTCAGAATAGATAGTAACTACTTTTTTCCTTCAGTAATCTTAGCAAACTGAGAATTATAAGGCTTGTAGCCTTACCATCAGTTACTGATAACCTACTTTCTTTTTCCGAAAATTCCCCAGTACTTAGAATTGTATGTCCATGCAGTAATTAAGGAGGGTAAAGGTTACTTTGCTCTTTTGATTAAAAATTGAATTTACTTTGTGTTGATGTAAAAGCAGGAAATGTAATAGCAAATTAGTTTTTGTTCTTTCCATCTGCATTCAAAATTAATACTTAGTGCAAATTTTCTACTTCATTTTCAGATAATCAAAATACACAAAGCTAGTAAGATTATATCATCACTTCTTCTCTCAAAGAAATTTTTGTAATTATGTGAGAAATGAAATAGTAACCTTCAAAAGCTACCCTTCTTAGGTGAATGGCATCAGTAACTCGGGCATTCACATAGCATTAGGTTTGGCCTGCAAGCACATATCCAGAATCTGCTGAGCTTTTGAGGCCATGCAGGTAGTGGATTACTTTAAACATTCATAATGCACAGAAGCCAGTAAGGTAGGTTTTATGGAATCATATCAAGATATTTATGGAATCATATCAACAGCCATAATGTTCATTGGCAAGTGGCAAGCATGCTGCCTTTGGGCTGCAATCCAGAGAACACGTTGTTTCAGTAAGCAAGAACTGGGATTGCTCTTTCATGTTCATGTGGAAAACAAATGGGGATGGAGAGGTGTCTGGATGAGATACATCTCATCATGCAGTGTAAGACTTGGGCAGTAGAGATGTGATAACTAGAGAAAGAGAGCCAGATAGACACACACAAATAGGGTACCAAAGAGGAGATCAGACTTTAGAAACACCACATTAAACTTTAGGGCTGAACTTTATTTTCTTGAAGATTGACAGACTGTTTAGAGGGAACTATAGCTCTACTCAGCATTAAAAGCTTGAGATTTTAGCTCCACAAAAGTCAAGAAAATTTTGACTTAGAAGCAGAGGTAATTAGGAAATTCCAATTCGAGTAATGATTCTACTTTTCAAAATGGTGAGAGCGAAAGAAGACAAAAAAAACTGCTGGAGATTTTTATAAACGCTGCAAAAGAATGTAGAACATTTAAAATTATCATTAAAAGAAAACAAGTCACTCCCACACAAAACAAGGAAACTGTTTCTATACTGACTCTTAAAAGGTCAAAATTTAGCCTTTTGCTTGGAAATGACTAAAATCTTGCATCATGGGTTCCCAGTCAAAAAGATGAACTCTCAAGGATACTTTTTACTTGACTAACAGCTACTTAGTCTGTCACTTATAAGTTGATCACTCAGTCCTTTAAACTATATACTTTATTCCTTTACTGAGTAGGCTGAGTACATACAATGGCATAGATATCAGAACTAGTTAAGTTATGGCAGCTGTGGATAACATTTCTCAATATTTTCTGACTCTTACATAAGTAAGTCAATAATATTTGCACTTGAACAAGGCCTTCCCTGTTCCTTCCCCTAGAGTAAATGTAAAGGATGATAACGACATAACATATCAATGTGTTTTGGGGTAAGTGCAAAATTAACAAGTCCACTCACAATGTGGATTCACAAGTATTGATGAAGGCTGTGAGATTAACTTTATAAAACACATTTGACAGTCCCTTGATGACAGACTCCAATGAAGGTTTTGGCTTCAGCTTATTACATAGAGATACTCAACAAGGATGCCCTTGTTTCCTGTCAGGAGACAGACAACTTTTTGGATCAACTTTGCATTTGCAAAAAGAAAATTTCTCATTAGACTCATGGTGATTAAAAAAAGTGTTTTATGAACATTGTAATGATTTTCAGGTACCTTTTGAGGTATTCTTTTCTGTCTCTTGTAGGGCAACTGATGAATCAATACAAATAAAATATAGTAGATCATATAATGGGAAAAATATAATGTGATAGTTTTTCATATTAATATTTGAAAACATGAAATGGATGCTCAGAAAGTATGAGGGATTTGCAGTCATTGAAAAGTTACTTGTTTTTTAAAGATTAGATGGATATTTAAGTATAAGCTTTCACAGTGACCATACCTTAATACTTCAACTGGAAGTATCTGGCATTTTTAAAAGATGAAAATGTAATATACTCATTCTGTTTCAGTCAGCATATTTTAAAACATAATACAGGAAAGCTTCCCTTTTTTTTTACAAGGTGGCGAGGTATCTTGTTCATGCTTCCTCTGTAATTTGATTTAAAAGTAGGGAAAGGAACTCATTTGATTCACTGAATTTTCAGACATCATGTAATTAGTACGACTTATTGCCATTTGAGTAACAATCTAAATGCCAAGTAGGACAAAACTGACAGCAATTCCAGTGAAACCAAAATATTAGCCAAAATATTCTCATCCTTAGCTACTTATAGTTCACTCTTTGAAATACCTGAATAATGAACATAATGTATGGAACAGAACAAGTTTTGTCCTGGTGCACATTCTTGCCTTCTGATATTAAAAAAAAAAAAAAGGTCATTGCAAAATACATCTGCTCAGGGTTGTTTCCTGGCTGATTGTGAGGGTCTGTATGAAGACAATTCCTTTTCAAATTCATAATTAATATTGAACTATATCAGATAAAATAGCCTAAATATGTGTTAAGAAGATGCATTTCTGGTAAAAATTACATTCACACTTTATACAAATTCAGTTTTTATAGAAGGATTTGTTTGCAATGATGTATTATTTAAACTCGCCATCAGTCTCATTACATTATAACCAACTCTTTTTTTTTTTTTCATTTGAATTCCACTGGCTATAAAAACTATCCTCCCAGATAGTTTTATCCAGTTACAGTGTAAAGGTTGCCAGAGATTTCAGTGGGAATCTAATCAAATCCCAGATGTGTGTCCAACTTGAATCTAAGGTGCAAAAGATTAGTTCATTCAGCTAAATCCTCTGGGATGTTGATTGTGTCTTAGCATGTGTTTGCACAGAACCCAGCACAAAATGTCATGACTGGGGTCTTTGTGTGATGAAAACTGAATAAGCACTCAATCAAGACTTTGCTTCTGAAACTTCACCCTACAGACAAAAAACACTTTGTGGTCTGTTTGCCGTCTCCTTTGCTCCTGGCACTTGGGTCCTATGTTATGGACTGCAAGACTGAAAATAATGAATTATTTTACATATTGTACTCCCTGCAAATAGCTATCTGCAAGTGTTCAGTGTTGGTATATTAAGGAAAACTAAAATTCTGTGTGGATGAACCACTAATTTTTGCTATTGTACATTTATAAAATATCTTCTGTCACATTAGATTTAGGCTCCATTCTTGTCTAAAGATGTTGCAAAATAAGGTGCAGTGTCTTTGGTTAAATTTTAACAGGTAAAACCAAATTATTTTCTTAATTTAATTTATAGAAACTGACAAAAATTAGTTAACTAAAACCAATTTCTAACAGGCCAGGGTGTTTATTAACCTCTATCTGTTGAAAATCCTACTTCATATCTTTGTTGTGTGAACAATTTGTAGCCTGAATTCTTATAGGAAGTTAAAAAAAAAAAAAGACATGTTCTTTTTCTGTTTATTTTGGAGAAAGTGAAATGTTGTTTTTTAAAGTTGCATTAATAATCAGATAAAAACAGTTTTTATCTTTACGTGTCTTTGGGAAAAAAAAAATTCTACCTCAAGAAATTTCTTTAACAAAGAGAACATTATTTCAGACTCTAACATTTCTGTCTGCCTATTATCATTAGTCATAAGCTAAGCCCTGCACTAAATGTCTAGTGAGCACAGATAATGTTCATTTTGTCTGGAAGACAGGTTGCCGCCTGTCAAGGAGAGATGGAATAAATGACAGGTTTGGACTCTGTGCCTTGCAGGCATATTAGGCTAAGAAATCGCCAACATGATGAAAAATTATTTTGTCAAAAATTTGTAGGTCACCCATCATTGTCTAATGTATTCTGTGATTAATTGCTAGCATAGATCAGCATTATGTCTTTCCAGTGAATCGCTTAATTGTTGCCTGCTTCATGCTCTTAATGTAATGACGAGGCATCTGGTCCTTTCACATGTGCTTTTAAATGCCAGCTTTTGCATCCAGGTTACGGGAACTGTAACATTAAACTTAAAGGACTAGTTGAAATTAAAACTTCCGGAAATCTCTCTATTCTATCTTTCTTTTTTTTTTCCTTTTTTTTTTTTTCTTTTATGGCTGTGTGCATGGTAGGCTGAGTGTTGGTGTTAATGTATGTAGATTTTATTTCTGATGAGTGATTATTTGACTGCTCATTTTACGAAGATTTATGGTGTGCTTTCTATCTCCTGACTGCAGTGCTACTCTTATCTTTAATAAAAGAGATGAGGACATTAATCAGCCTTTGTCAGGAGTCCTGACTAAGACATTAAATGTACTGTATGGGATAGGTAAACACGCTCCAGATCCTTCTCTACTTCAGTAGATCAGGCAAAAAAACACTCATTATATTTATCATAATTTCACATCTGCTGTTTTTGAAGCAATGTACCATGAGGCCATAAACTGTATTACAACTGTGCATAAATTCAACTGATTTGTGGCTGGAGTAACTAATTCCTAAAGTACATTTTAGAAAAACAAGCAGTGAGCCCTGAAATTGCAATTCCATAAAGGCACTAAATTACTGACTGCAGAATCAAGAATTTGCTTGATGTGATTCTGCAGTGACCGTTTTATAAAAAGTGACAGTGTGCCTGTGATTGAGTCAATAAAATAAGGACGAGTGAGCCGTATACTCAAACAAGATTAAAGAGAAACAGAATGACAGAGGACAGACACATGGGATATAAATAGAGAAAAGTGTAATGTTCCCCCCTCCAAAAATGGCTTTAAGATGTAGTTATTAATAACAAGGATGTTAATTTATGAGTAATCATTTAACTATGTGAGAAAAATACAGATGCTTTTACCCAAGTTTTCATCAGATACTGTATTTCTGTAAACAAGGATGTATTTTTTAATGGCAAAATGGTTTTACCTCTTATCTCAAAATAGCATATATGGCTTAAATGACTGTATTGTCTCATCTCAAAATCATAAATAGTTCAAGAAAAATCCATGTTACTATACCAGTCTTTAACTGTGGTAATCAGAAGAGCAGTCAGGACTGAACTTTTCAAACTGGGTCTTTTTAAATGGAAAAGAGTGCCTTCTTAGGGAGACCTGGGATGTAATATTACATCAGCAGCTAAATGGATTTGTTTTTCCTGCTTACATTTCAAAGCAAAACAGTGACATGAACAGTGACTGCATTTGTCTCATGCCAGACCCATGCTTTACATCTCTCTCCTGGTGGCGAAGAGAGGTCACAGACTCCAGAGATGCCAAGCTGTAGAATGTGCTGTTCCATCAGTTTTTGATGGTTTTTTTGGTTGGGCCAAACCAAAAATTATTACAATTTCACTTAATGGTGATACAAGATGGTGTTTTCCATTCAGTGATATCCAAAAGTTGACACATAGTGCTCACAAGCAAAAACCAATTTCTTTTGGAGTATTTAAAAATTAAAGTACTTCTGACCTCCAGAATAGCTAGCCTTCAGTTGTGTTATGTATTGCTCTCATCCTATACATAGATGTGTAGAAATACAAACCAAAGCTGCATTATGAGATACTTTTAAGCATTCTTCTCTCAGATGTTAACAGCTCTCCATAGCGTATCAGCAGCCCTTGGTGTAAGTTGGTGGGCATATACATTATGTTCACTTTGGAAAATGAGAGTAATACAATACCCTCTGGTGTTGTTAATAAATGTGTGTATGGCTTAGTTTTAGTGCTGTTCTTGACCGCAGTCTGCTAAGCTTGGTCCACTCTTGTGGTTATAAATCTGTGGGGATTATGCTGAATATCTCTGTGCTCTGTCCATGAGACCAAGACAAAAAAGTGTTTGCTTGATGCCAACGCATAGTTTCTATCTAATAGCATCAATCTGTGCATCACTGAGCGTTTCTTTTCCTGACCTTATTACTTTACTGGAATTAAGCTTGAAACAATCTGATGTCAGCTACTGTATATCTACTTTTATTGCTAGCCTTGCTGGGGCTCTCCATATTGCTAGCACTGCATCTCATTTTAGATAGGTTGAACCACATATATATTCTGCAGTTTATTGAAAGCCTGATAGATTGTTTTCTGCATTCCACAATGGCAGGACAGTCTTTTTCATGAATGTTGGAGAACAAATGTAAATTCCCGTGTATACAGCTGACCAAAATTAATGGGTTTTTTTTTTTTTTTTTCCCCTTGGCAGTATGAATAAATCCAGCATATCACTAGATATGAGTAAGAATAGTGCCAGTGTAGCTGCCTTTAGTTTAGCTTTTCTGATTCAGTGGCAGTTTCAAATGTATTTGAAGAATCTGTAAGAGTTGATTATTATGATAGATTCAAAAAGATTTGCTCAGACAACAAAGCCACATCAGAATGAATTGGAAGGATTGAAAAAATGCAAACTACCTTCAAATCGAGGCAAGCTTTAGCTGTCTATCCATCCCCACCTCTTTTCTTTTTCTTCCCATTACCACATAAACTTAGCAGCTTCCCACAGAGTTCCACTGCAGTCAAATATAATTCAAGGATAAATATCACTCTATAGCTTCATTAAAACACAACTAAAATTATTCTTGGGACCATGTCTAGGGATTAATATATTTAGGAATTATACAATGTTTACATAACTTTCCTCAAGATGAGTCTGATCTTGCTCTTTGAAAAATAGTCAAGTCTCAGGCAGCATGAGAGAAAGAAATTTTTCCCTAGAAAATCCCCTATTCCACATTCTTGTTGTACCAAACACCTGACCCACACAGAGCAGGATGGTCTGAAAGATACCTGATGCATCAAGGGAAAACATCCAAACACCCCTTCAGCCACAGTAGATACATGTTGATCCAAACCTAGGCTGATTTGCAACTTATTGCCCTGTAGGTGATTAACCAAATCACTTTGAATGGCATCCTGGCTCACCAGGATTGTCTATTGACTTCCACTGATATGGTGCCTTCCAGTGCCATGTTAGGTTCCCCATCTGTTCCTAGTAAGAGAGACATTATTTAAGAGGACAGAGACTTCAGAAATGGTACCAAATCTGCTGGTCAGGCCGACACAAGGGAGCAGCTTGGGAGCTGTCAGGGTGTGATGAGACACCAGCAGCGTGCTCACTGCGTGCAGGCAACTCTGATAGCTGCATGGCTGGGAGCTGGGTCAGGACCTTGCTTAAACGAGGGCAGGGGGAGATCCCAGCTATAAAAAATGGCTGCTGTTCACTTGTTTGTGCAGCCAAGAGCATCTTGTTGCTGAAAAGATCCACCCACACTCCATTCAAGCACACCTCCTTTCTCATGAGACTTTCATGGCAGCAAAGCCAGGAAGTGTCGGGGTCAGGGGAGGTGTGAACACATGCTGAGCAAACTGTGTTTGATGCAACATATACTATCCCTGCCTGCTGAGACAGCATGAACACCTGCTCTGGAGGGCAATTACTTTACTTAGCTACTTAAGCATTGTTTGACCCTCTGCAGGACTTTTCTTATCTTGATATGTACTGAAAAGTAAAAAAACCCAGTGTTTTCAAAAGGATGCTTTCTGTAGTTTTCTCATTCTGCAAAAGCTTTTTTTTCCTGTTTCCTTATACACCTAATTCTTCACTCTGTTCCCAAGGGAGGAGGATAGTTGAATGAAAAAGAAGTGTTTACTGATAAAAATAAACAAAGCATACTTATTCATATGAAATAATGCAATATCTGGAATGCTGTGTTGTGTATCAGCAAAAGACATGCCTCAGATTTTTAACTCTATAGTTCAAGTACAAAAAACATCTAGGAATATTCTGAAAGGGGCTCTCCCTGCCCCTCTGTATTTGCCTTTATTTTTAGTTTCTCTCCGAATGCAACAGAACTTTACATTTCAATCTGCTTGAAAAACTGGCATAATATGGAAAGAGAAAGAGAATGTAAAGGCATCTGACTATCAGAGATGGACTTGGCTTGAAGCAAGGGGCAATTGAACTCTACTGAGAGTATTTCTTTTAGCCTTTTATGCTGCTCTTCCTGAGGACCTTAGCCAGAGGATAATTAAGTTTAAGGAATTAAGAAGCTGCATAAGACACCACTTACTGGCAGACGATGAATCCACAGGAAGCCTTGTCCCAAACCAGGTCTGTTACCTGTCTCTCTTACCTTTGACATCTGCATCTATAGAATGAGAGAATTTATGAAGGTTAGAACATAGGTATTCCCTCACTCAATGACTGTACAAGCTGTAAAAGTCCACCTGAGAATTTATCTACTACTTCTGGATAATTTTTTTTGGTAACCATCCATAAGAACACAATAACTTTTTAACATCAATAGAGTATATAGATTTCTATTCAGTTCAACATGCCCAAATACCTGCTAAGTGAAATTAATTTGGCTGCTCTCAGTCATTAGTTAGATTTTACTTATGCCTAGTCTGTTTATTTAATGACAAAAATCTGGTGAATGCTGTTATTGACACTTAAATCTCTGTATGTGTGCCTAAAAGGGGACTGAGTGACAATGTCCTCTGAATTGCACAAAGTTATCCCCCACCAGCTGTATTTTGGACAGTCTAAATATCAACACATGCATAGAGCCACTGGAACAAAGAGAGCAGCAGTAGTAAAATATTGAGGTCTTCATATGATGATACTTTAAAAGCTCTTGCAGGGTCTTCTTGCAATTTTGATTATATCTTCAGCTTATCTCATTTGCTGAAACACAGTGAGACTGAAAGTCTGAAGATTTAAAGAGTTATTAATTAATATGTTGTACCAGTAGCTGCTGCGAAATGGAATGCAGCATATTCATAATTGTAAATAGCTGATTTAATTTACAGCATAACATTAGGTATTTGGGTATTTCTGTCATACTGTTACTGTTCTTTGCTGTGCTGACTGCAAAATATAATAACTTCTAAGCAGTGTGTAAAACAAAGTGCTCAATTCACTTTATTAAAATATCCAATAATAATTGATTTAAAGGCAATAAAATGTGTTCATTAGAGGGTTTATATTCAAGAAATATTGAAAGTATACCTAAAGCTGTCACTTTTATTGTGAATGAACAGGATAATATAATTTGAAAAGAGTGTGATCATACTAAAGATTTGTCCTGCAGCATTATCTGATAGCTCATAAAGTGCTGAAATTTAATATGATGCTTTCAGTCAGTTTAATTGAAATTTAATTGCCACTTTGGGCAGAAGGTTTAGATCTGATCAATAAAATATTAAAGATTTTGTGCTTTCACTTGGAACGATTTCTTAGCCAATGCATCAAGTTTAACACATGTTTTAGGAAATATTTGTTTGTTATAATTCACATAATGTTCAATATCACTTGCTAATCTGAATGTGTTAACACACTGCACAGATAAATAGTGGAAATAATAAAGCTATAGTTGATCCATTTAATTACAACAAGATGAAAGAAATAACGGTCACCTTCAGATTCATGAGAAAGGCATTAATGTAAAAGAGCTATAAATATTTTGAAATGTCAAACCTCAGAAAGACAGAGTCCAACACCAGCCTAGCTGTAAATCAGGCACATGGAAGGACCTTGAAAAAAAGATGGTTCTTTGGTATTTTAGAAATAATTACTAATACAAAAAGGGTAATGATGAACCTATAAATTACATTAAAAAGGGCCATTAGAGGAGGATTAGTTTATAAAGCTGAGAGATGGTTCCTGAAAATTATTCTGGTAGTTATTTCTTCTTTTCCTTTCATATTATTCACGAACCCCAAAATTATCTGATTAATGATAAACTAATTGATTGCTACTTTGCAATTCAAATGAAGTAGCCAACTTTGAGTGTCCTTTTACTGTAATCTATACTGTCTTCATTTTTATTTCTTATGTGTGTGTGTGTGTGTGTGTGTGTCAGTGTAAAGGGGATTATCCGATGTTGTTCTCTGTAATGTGGGGACAATTTCAGTCTAAGCAGCACTGCTACAAAGTTCATCTTTGCAGTTGGCTCAGGCCCCTGAATGCCAACTCTACATGCCTGAAGGTAGCCTGGTCCCTCTGCTCCTCCATCCTTTGCTCAGCTAGGCTCTCCTACAGCACCCTGGGGAGAGAGGACAGAGCTAGAGGTGACTAAAATGCCACTCTCTTAATTTTTCCACGGTCTTCAAAAATGCTTTTTAACCTAAAATCCACAGAGTGTCTTATCAGGACTGCATTTTCCTGCTCAAGGTGATACCATATTCAGTGTCTACCACTTACAAGAGTTTTCATCCCTTCAAATAATAAGCACTGCTTGAAATAGCAATGTCTGAGCTCAGCTCTGATGTGTCAGAGGTTGAGTAAGAGGCAGGCTGAAGAGCTGAAAAACAGGAAACTCTCTAGTAGTCATACAATACATGCTATGATGGCAATTTCATTGCAGGTTTCTCTGTATTTGAATAAACTGTAATTCCCAGAATGTTATTTATTACTTAAGATTGATTCAGGTGTGCATGGGGCAGAGGACAACATGAGAAGGCAGCATAGAAAACAGCTGATTTATATTGTTGCTGGTGACAGAAGTACAGCAGGATCACTTTTTTGGCCTGAAATCAATGGCATCTGAGGCACTCTGTACCAAGGATCACAAGAAAAGAAGGAAAAGTGTAGTCATTCTCACTTCCTATCTCACAGCACTCAACCATTATCTGGAGAATTGATGAAATAGCCAATTCAAAGCCCTCTGAAGACTGCATTGGTCTGTTTCCCCTTATGAGAGGTTTCTTGCAGAAAAGGACTTGGGAATGCAGTCCCTGAAGGTCATTTACTTCTGCTGGCTGTGGCACGTCTCTGCCATTGTGAGGTGCAGTGTGAGCCTTGAGTGCTGGGAGTAATTTAGGTCTTTGGGAACTTGATAAGCAAGCAAAACCAAATATCAACTAATCTGGCAATTAATACAATGCGCAGCCACATGCCTGCTAAAAGGGAACATTTTTGCCTTCAAACAGAATTTCAGGCCTCCTGTTACAAAATTAGCAAATTTAGCTCAAAAACTTGAATAACACCGGAGGCAAGAACGTTGGGAGAACAAAATGGATGGGTGGTTAGCATTTGGAAGCAGAAAACAGGAATAACATCATACTTCTGCCCTTGTGGGGCCATTTTCTCTATGCAGTTCTCCATCTTCAGGATAGGAAGATGATACCTCTTCACCAACCCACCTGTCTAATTGTGATTGTTGTAAGACTGAATAAAATCATATTCTCATAGACTGTGCAAGATGCTAGCTGTTGCTATTGTGGGAGAATTTTAAGAATACTTAGTTCCCAATTTTCCAATCTTTTCTTCAAGTTCTCCAGGATGCATTACTCTGGGGATATTTATCTGGAATCTGTAATTGCTTTCAAAGGTTACTGAAGAGTACTGAAGATGGGGAGAAGGAAGCACTAATTCCACGTGTTGCAAATTGCACCCCGCTGTTAGAGCTCTAAGCAGTAAAACTGACGTTTCTCCTCACCAAAGCAGCAAGACAAGTTCCTTTTCCATAGTACCGAGAGAAAAAATGGTTTAAAATACATGATAGATTTTGCCTTTCAAAACACCAAATTTCTTTCTTAGTCTGCGGTAAATAACTTTATTTTCATTGAAAAAATACAAATAGTTTTCTTAAAACTCTCTTGATCAAATTTCAAGCATAATCCCCTCCAAATCTTTATTATGGAATCCCCAAAATTTACCAAGGACCAGACAGGGATTTGGTTTGGATTACTAAAAAGATAAAAGCTGACTCTGACATTCTATTCAGATAATGATTTGGATTTTCAACCTCCCAAAGTGCTTGCATTAACCCTAGTGTTTTCTCTTTACCCTTTCTAATAGGAGCTGTGTTTTAGCTTGAATTTTATTTATGGTCTCTTTTTCAGATTAAATCACAAGTCCTTAATGAATTTAAATCCTGTCTTTGAAAACATTTTTGTGTACGTTTAATTAGCATTACATTTTAAACAAAAGTGATTCCTTCATTTGTTCCTTAACTTCCTTAAATTCTCAGTTCAAGGGTACATTTTTCATCTGGAAGGTACTAAAATTGGTGTCACCTTTCCTCTGCATTGACAGTAGAGGATTAAAATGGTTGCACTGAAGCATCTTGTATTTTCTCTTCTTCTAATTTATCACAACCACATATTCCATGGGAAGCTAAGGTGGAGGGAGAGAGGGGAGGAAAGATGCCCAGCTGATAGACAGCAGCTCTACCTTGCAGAAGATTCATTCCACTGCACATTTTGAATCTGCTGACAAGAAACTTGCAGCACAAGTAATCAGAGCCTTCACAAGATTGATTTTGTCCCCTGCTGGTATATGGCATATAGGGGAAAAAGGTTCTCATCTCTCAGTGTAATCTTAACTATTTAGAAGCCATTACCACAGGATTACAAATCATCTCAATACCTTTCTCGTGTAACTTAGTTATTTATTAGGAAGTCCAGCAAATTAGTCAGGTAACATTATATAGTGTTCTAGTCCTGAAGCTCTTATTCAGAGTGCTGCTGGATTATTCCCTTAATTTACAAATGCTAGTAAATCTATGAAGTTCTGTAAACAATACTGCATGGTGCTGAGTGTAAGTATTTAGCAAATTTTCTAATTTTTTTCTAATTGCAGTGAATACTTAGCAAACTATATATATAAAGTTCACTTTTCAAAGTGACTCAAACAAAATTGCAGATGTGTTCTGTCCTAGGTTTGTAAGAAATGCTTAAAGTCAACTTGTCATAGAAATTAAATTGAATCCACTACCTATAGAGCTCCGGAAGGGAAGATGTGGGGAAAAAAAAGGAGAAGCATGAGATTTATCTGATGTTTCATTGATGTATGGTTATATAAAATCTTAAGTAATACAGATAATGTCACACAATATTGCAACATATATTTTCAGCTGAACATTATAAGACAATAAGGCATAAATGGAAATTAAAGGAAAAAAATCTGAATGGTTGTCAGGGAACACTTTTTCATTCAGAGAATCATAAACATATGGAATGGTGTGTCAGGCAAAGTTTCTGAGATAAGAAGGGAGTAATTACAAAATAGATTTATATCCTGAGGAATAAAGTACAGACAATGGAAAAAAGCTTCAAGTAAAATGATTTTTAACCCTCACTAGAAAAAACGTTCATGATAATCGTAGCTAATAGGTTACACCTAATTTTCTGAAGTTTGCCTTCTATTTGGTCAGTAATGGAATATAAATATACATATGTAAGTCATCCACTCATGCTCAGAGCTACCATGTACTTTTAATACATATCAGTATATCAAAATGCAAACATAGAAAATGAGCTATGTTCTGTTGCTCTGTCCCTACTGAAATAAATTACTTGTTGATGTGAAGATATTGGATTCTCAAAGCATACAAATTTTTGATATTAGAAAATATGGCACTCAGAGTGACTCTTCTGTAGTGATGTGTAAAAATAAATAATCTCAATAGATAAATGCATTAAAAGGCAGCCTCCAGGGCAAATAAAAGCAGCAAACATATTTTCATGTGTGAAACAAGTAATTAGAGAAAAAAGTGATAGAAAACTGCAACCCAGGACATTTTCCCATTGCTGTTCCAAAGCAGGGCAGGGGTGGGAAGGATGTCATTCAGCCTTTAATCCACTTTGAGGAATCAGGCAGGAGAAAAAGCCTTTGTAGAACATTTATAGTCCCATCTCAACAGTAACAGTGGTTCAGAGATTCCACATTCCTTTATAATGTTCCAGTATATACACAAGTTATGTTGACAAATTAAATAAACCATATTTACATTAAGGCTCCAAAGAGCTATGGAAAGACATGAGTTTAACTTAATTAGAAAAGGAGCCCAATTACAACTCACACACTTAACTGGTATGTGAATTATACCACTCATTCTTTCTGTCATTCCACTACTTAAGCTTTTCTTCCTTGGTCAGAAAATCAGAAAGTAGAGAGACTAAAATACCTAAGTGAAAAGAAAATGTGCATATCTAAATCTCCTGCAAAATATATCCAAAAATCCTATAATTTTTATGAGCTTTTCTGGCTGGAAATATATATGATACACAGCTGCTGTACAATGAGGCTGCATCTTGCTGAATTTTGGGTGTGGAAGACCTACCACCAAAGTGCTGCAAAAATGGCTGGTGGTGCCAAATGGATGGTAATGGAAAGACCATATTCTTGTCAACATAGAATTTTCCTACAATGTTGAACAGTGAGTACAGCTTACCCAAACCATCATATGTGGCCATTTTTCTCTGGGATGCTGGCACATCCACTGGAATTACCCTTTGTCCAGACAATGACTCCAGAAATCCTAGCTAAATAGACAACTTTATTATCATTGTCTAGCTAAAAGTTTCCTCTGGGTGAAATATAGGAATAGAAAGTGAATACCAGATATGAAATAGCTCTATTCTAAATAATTTCATGTGCTGAGGATGCAACAAGATGAGTTCTAATAGAAGATTACATGTCATGGTCCTTGAAAAGAAGCATATTCCTTTCATACTTCTGAGAGGAAAGAAATTGTCCAGTATGGCAAGTTAAATCATGCTAATGAGCAAAACCCTATGGTTAGAGCTAAGAAAAGTTAGATTTAACAAAGACAGCATGAACGCTGTCTGTATCTATCACTAATAGATCAGTCATAGCTACACCATAAATGTAACAAAATCCATGCTTAAAACAGCATGGCAGGAATCAGAGACACCTATATTATCAAAATGTGACCAAATGTACCTCAACATTACCTCTCAAATACATCCAGCAAAGCAGGAGATCTATTTCAGCACTGCTTTTTTACAAGTAGTAAAGGGCAGAGGTCCAGGATTCTAAGACTTCATTAAGAAAAAGAATGAAACCCAGCCATGGAAGCAGCACAGTTCAAGCCTGCCTTGATTTTGCTTCACTTCATCAGTGCAGATCGAAGCATTAAAAAAAGAGGAAATAAATAAAAGAAAATAGATGTGAAATGGCTTGCAGGAAGAAAATATTAGCACTACAATCAAGTCAAGCAATTCGCATTCACCACAGCCTTCCATCTGACTGGCTCTGTTGGACAAGAAATTGCCCTGTCAGTAGCAAAAGTCTTCTCACTTTCACAGTCATTGGTTGGAGGGTAAAAATTTCCTGGGAAGCAATATGAAATTTGACATCAATAGAAATTAAGAGCATGAAATGTCTTTAAAATGTTACCCGTAATCAATATTTTAAAAAGTTGCTGATGCCTTTCTTGCATTTTTTTACAAACACACTTCTATCATAAAGGCTAGTTTTAAGTTTTGCCATGAATATGCCACTTGATATTTAGCACAAAAAAATTAATTACCTTAATTGAAAATAAAAATTAGGATAACAGTAATATAAAGTGTAATTGTGATATTTGGAAAACAAGTGCTAAAGGCAGAGGACATGACTACAAATAGAAACAGTCCAATAAGACTATTGGCTGCTAGTGAATTTGGAAAGAAGATGAGATTATGTGAATTTTGCCATCAGTAGAAGTGTCTGCTTCAGATGAAAAGCCATCAGGCTAAATTTAGAGATCTAGCTCAATATTTAACCAAAAAAAGGACAGCAATATTTCCAGGCTTAAAAGCTGGAGAAATGAAAGTTTTGAGTGGTCGAGAGGTGAGTTCCCTTCCAATTTTAAAAGTGGTAGAGGACTTCCTTGTATTTTAAATAAAATGAAAGGAAACAGTACGAGTCATGCAGAAACTGGGAAGTAGAAATCAGAACCCAGGGTCTAAACTTTGGTTAAGCATGAGACTATCAAGGGAGCTAAACTACAAGTGGAGCCAAATGGACATCACGGGCACCCCATTATCTTTGCCAGTCTCTAATATGAAAGTGATATTTGAGTTGTGGTTTCTTTAGAAATAATATGGTCAAATTCCTCTCTTATTATTACTGTTTCCTTAGGTTTTTGTAACATTGTATCAAATGCATACATTATTAATTTTTATTCCTTTAGAAGGTCTTTCCATCTTGGGGAGGCCAAAGGAATTTTAATTTTCATATGTAAAGGTAGAACTTGCATATTGTCACTGCTGCTTCCAATGTGATCCAGGTCAGACTTATTACTGAGAGCTAAAATCTCACACATGCCTGTGAAAAAATATTTGAAAATCCTATTTTGGTTTGACAGTGGGAAGTGCTTGAGTATACATCTCAGAGCAGCTGTAACAATTGACTCTGCCTGCACCTGTCTTGGCCCTCAGCTCTCGCAGTTCCCTCAGATGATCAAACTACTGTATTTCATGTGATTTCACATAAAATAATAGAAGAATATTTTCAGGAGAAACATCAATGTAAGCTGTAAAAATTGTGTCTTTATTCAGCACTGGAATATTTTGTGACACATAGGACCAAAACCCAGCATAATGAGGCAAGGAAACAGGAGATTAGTATGTAGAATGAAAGAGTAGTTAATTTAAGTCTCTTTTCAGAGTAACTTCCACAGACACAATACTTCCATAGTATTTCCTTTTCTATTATTATCTCAAATCTGCCTCTAATTTTGAAACTCTCATTAATATGAAGAAATCAGATTTTCACTGACTTCTACATGGCTGCTTAACCAGTGCTCTACGGTTCAGAATGAAAGATAACAGACATCAGTAATCATCATTGTGCAGAGTACTTAAACTGAAGGCAGAGCTACAATGTGAATGGAGGCTAGGATTTAGTACTAGCAAATAGTTTCATTGAAGAAAAAAAAAAGTGATGAAACAAAGCGATATTTATTCCTGGGTTGCAAAAAGAGGGCTGTTTGTGCCAAACAAAATGAGTGCTTGAACAAGACATATTCAGAATATAATGCATATGAATCACTTTGTACATGTTCCTCGATAACACACCCGTGCATGATGTTGTTAGTGTCACTCTAGGCATGTTATAGATTTACTGTATTACATACAATGCAATTATTGATTTACATAAGTATTGCTATTTTTCCCCAAATGTAACAGATTTTTAGCTTGAAAGGACTATAAACTGAGAGACTTGCTATAGTTTAAAATTGGCAGCTGGTAGGGAGATGAATGCCAGGCAAAGTGAGTGTACAGGAGGTTCCTGCTGTTTCCTCAGGGAAGCGTCCCTGGGTGAGACATCTGCTGCTCAAACTTCACCACACATTTTTATCAGGTGACACTCTGTCAATACCTAATCCAAATTCTTCTGTTGTAAAGTGTTCTGATTAAATGAAAATATAATAACTTTCCATTTTCTCTTAAAAATGTCAAATCTACTCGATTCTCCCTCCCCCCAATGTTTTATTAATGAATGTATCTTTCAATTGGTATTGCAAGTATTATAAACAGTAACTTACTTTTCCATGCATATTCATAATTTTGTGGCATGAATCATAAAATTCAAACCCATACGTGCACATTCTGTTCAAAATACTTGTTCTGTATTCACTACATCAGTATCTGAACTCTCAGTTTATTTATCTTTACAACAGCTCTTTTAGGTAAGGTACAATCAAAGCAGGTTCAATATGGGACTTAGCTAAAATTGTCATGCGTCCACACACACACACACACACACACACACACACACACATGCACACCCTTCCTCAGTGCCTAATGCTGAGAGATTTCCTTCCCACAGTATACTTCAGAATCACAAATGGGATTCCCTAAGGCATACGTGGGAGTTAGGCACCCTTCTTGTCTTCCACAGGCAGTGGCTCTGCAAATTTTTCTGTATGGCAGCACTGCTTCAGCAGAAGAGGTGAAAAATGTTCCCACCCAAAATAAGCTCTAGCCAGGAGATTAAATGACTCTTGAGAGGTGGGAAATGAAAGGCTGAATTCCCTCAGGAAGAGATGGAAATTAAATCTGTGTTTCACACGTCATGGCAAGAGCCCTCATCAGTGGACTATCATACAAAGGGGACATGTCCTCTCTGTATTTTATAATAGCAGCTGCAGGTGCATTTGGGGAGGTTAGCTCTTCTGTTTGCATACCAGATGCACTCTCAGAACCAGATGGAGCCTTCCAGTTATCTTAGGAGAATGACCTTCTATTTTCTATATTTTAGCCAGGGTTAAATACAAGATTTGTGACAAGCTGCTCAGTCCTAATAATTTGGAAACACCATAAAATCACATAAGACACAAGAGAACCTCTAAAGCTAAATATAAATAAATGCTTATGTGCTGCAGGCATCTTGAGGGTTAAGAAGCAGCTAAGCAGGAGTTTTCAACAACACTGTTTTTGAATTAGTTGTCTCATCTCCGTGAGAACTGGGGAAGAAAACAGTGAACAGAGGTCATGAAGGGAGTCTGTGACAAGGCACAGTACAAGATCCAGAAGATTCAGCTGCTGAACTATTGTTGTATTACAATTGCTAAACTATTAAAAATGTTTCTGTGGAAGAAGCAGAGTTGCAAGAAGCAGTTGGTGATACATTCTACTCATTTTGGTGTGTTTTAGAAACACCGTTAGCATAAATCTTCTAGTGTGATTTGCACTTCACTTAATTTTATAAATATATAGACAAGCCTCAGTCTGCACATCAGAACCAGGAATGTTTTTGTATCAAGAACCTCAAATGAGAAAATCTGTAAATGAGTTGGCTGTTTTCTCATCTGTTCTGTGCCCCTCTTGCTGCCCCTTCTGCTGTCTAAGAGGAAACTGCTTTTTTTTTCCACTCTTCCAGGTTCTGTCTCACAACTGCTACTGCTTGACTGATGGATGGAGGGACACAGTAAAAAAGAAACACAACCTTAAATTTGCAAGTCAGCAAATAAGCATAGCATAGCAAAACATTTTAAGAGAAAAAGCTCAGAAGCTGAAATAAGAAAGTGATTTTATTCTATAAAAAAATTTCTTACTCTTATCATGTCAGTTCCCTTTACAGAGCCACTTGCTTAGTATTTTAGGCATACCTCAGTTCTTCATCTGTAAGTCTTTCCTTGGATCTAGCCAAGGCCCACTCTTCACTCTCTTATCATCTGCTCAGTTTGTTCAGTGTAAGCCCTTCTGAGTGTGCTTGCTATTCTTATTTTTGATTTTTTTTTGCCCATGTCGCCTTCCAGCTTCTTCACTCAGCCAACCTTTTCCAAGCCTTTTCTTAGTACATGCCTCACTACAGAACAGGAAGATCTATCACTAAGGCAAAAGCCAGCATTTTCATCTGTTGTTTATTAGGGTAGCTTTATTGAACTTAATGGGCTATCTGAAGATTTGATCCCTTCAATTAAAGCAAAAAAACCCACTTCTATCCCTTTGCCCTCTGTTCTTTTCTGAATTAATTGTTTATAAATTATAAGGAATGTCTGTTGAAAGAAACCTTACATGAATCCTAATCGTAGATTTGACATTATGAGTTTGGTAGAACTAGAATGGGAAAATATCGGATAATTCAACAAAATGCCCTCTTTTCTGATGAGGACTACAAAATCAATTATTACACATATTCCACTTGCTACCTCTTGTCCTTGGTGTTGAACTTACCTCTTCAGCACTCTTAATTTACTTCTACTCGCTTCCATACCTGGAAGTGGCACATGCATGTGAGGAAGTGAAAGAAGGTACAGGATTCATACTATTTATGTGACTCAAAAGCTTGGAAGCACTGACAGTGCATAAGAATTCTGGACCTTTTGAATTATCTGTTCCATCTGCATGTGATTGGTGGCAAATATCAGCTCAGATATGAAGATGACAGAGAACAGTTTTACAGACACACAACATGCAGTAAATGGTTGATTGCATTTATCTCTAATCAACTCAAGTCCTGAACTCCAATATAAGGGGTGGTTAATTCAAACATGCACTGCCAATTTTATACTGCTTGTTGGATTGGAGCAACCAAGGAAAGATCCCCACGTCTACAAAAGTCAAAATTAAATTGAAGTCAAATTCATTAACAACCTGATAATTAATGTAACATCAGGGAAAAAAAAAACCCAATGTTTTCTAGCCTTTGTGCAGGTAGATCTATTTTTCAGGTTGATAAGTGATATAGAAAGGGACAAATCCCAGCTCTAAAGATGATATTAAAGCTGCATCATTACTGCTAATCAGACCATTTGCCCAAATTACCGGTAATAAGAAAATGGATCATATTCTCTTAATGAAATTATTAATGTTTAGATGATAACTAGAATATCTGCCTCAATAACACAGGGCTTTATGGAATATTCAAATCCCATCCAAAATGGTACTGCTTGTTACATTAATATAAAAAAAAAATTAATGATGATAATGTTACTTTTCTAGCTTAACATTCAACTCCTCAACCAATAAAACACCCATATGATCATTTCAAGAGTTAGATTACTTAACCTAAGGCTTTTTAGGTGTTTGCAGTACTATTCTTTTAGCACTGTTCTCAAATAGATTATGCGGTTTTTATCAAACACACACCCACTCTCACCATCTGCTGGAAATTTATAAAAAGTATAAGAATGTTAAGGTATGTTTCCTCCATTTATAAAAGCTGTGAGAATTTAAATCAAGGACAAAAAAGATATCTTAAGACAGCTGTTTCAGTTCTGAGGATTGCTTTCATTTAGTGAGATGCAGATAACCATCTGAAGCTACAGTGCCATGCGAGACTGACCCCAACCAACGGGAAGTTGGAAAGGGTTGGTGAAAGACATGATGGCCTTTCCAGCTGTGACCCCACTGCAGGGCAAAAACTGCCACTGGAAAGGATGTCAGCTCAACTTCAAAAAAGTGGAAGGTGCTTCAAACCAGGATGTCAGAATGGCTGAAGTTTGGAAATCATCTGGTCTAGCCCCCGGCTGAATATTGGTTCAGCTAAAGCAGGTTGTTCAAGGCTTTGTGAAACTGAGCTTGAATATCTTCAAGGATGGAGACCCATGAGTTCTCCAGGCAATCTGTTCAGTGTTTGAACATCCTCACAGCAAAAGTCTTTAAATAGATTTTCCTGTATTTCAGCTTATGCCCATTGCCTCTTGTTCTTTCACTAGATACCAATGAGAAGAGTATGGCTTCATCTTCTTCATTCCCTGTCATCAAACAATTATGCACATTGATTGTGAGAAAAAGCTCAAGCAGCCTTTCAAGAACAGCAGATAGATGCTGATAGAGCTCCCTTGAAGTGACCACCCCAAAGGAGCTACCCGTTCCTGACAGCAGGCATCCTTAGTTTCTTCAAAGGATTCACAGGCAACATTTACTGGTTCCTGAAGATGCTCCCAGAAGTTCTACAAGATCTGGAAGCAGATATGGGGAACTGCTGTGCAATCTGCCTGTGTCTGTTGCCTGCCTCTGTTAGGTGTACTTCAGGTTATGGGATGTGCTTCTGGAATACTGGGGTAAGAATGATGTAGGAAAACACCCTGCATTAGGGGAAAATAGTAAGTGTGAAACATGGAGGTCTCTACAATTTCCAGTGCAGTGTCTGAGCTGTTCCCTGAAGGAAAGGAAAGGTGCTGTGCTTCCTGAATGCCCTAATGTGTCTCAAAGATGGGGAGGCAGCTACCCTAGGATGGAGCTTTGATATGGACAAATATTTCTCTGGGTTTGAGAATATGAGTTTTAGTCTTAAACCATTAATAACAGGAAGTCTTAATCAATGAATGGTGGTTCTGAGTGTTTCACAAGAAAGGTGATATCGCCAATAAGTGAGGATCTTTCCACTGGTTTCCTAAAAACTGTTCTAATCCATGTCCTCAAAATACCCAATGAACTGATCTCTAGATGCTGCAATGTTTGGTTTCCCAGCCCTTTTACCCCTTTATCTCTCCTTTTCAGAGACATAGTTCTCCCTATATTTATCCTGAGCCTGCAAGCTGAATATTCATTTAGTTTTCTAAAAAATCTCTTGGCTTCCTTGACATTTCCAGATCACTTATTATTTTTTTCTATCTTCCCTCTCATTCATTCATATAAACACGTACACTTCTCACACTTGTAAGATTCTGCTCCTCCTCTTGTGCAGCATGCACAGAACCTTTATTATCATATGAATACTTCAGTATATGAGTAACATGCATTTTTAATATCAAAATCATGCCCTTCAGTTGTTCTGTGCGTGCAAGACAAAAAGAGATATTGAATTTGAAGGTCTCAGGAAAAAAGATAATGTAGATACCATTTGTTTATTTAAAAATGTCTTTTCAGTATGGACGAAGCAGTTCCAAACATTAATAATGAATATTTACCTAGAAAAATTTAAATGTAAGAACTCTATTGCCTGAAGGACAATATTAATTAGTAATAGTGGTCCATAACTTAGTTTCAGAAAATGCCTGCTGTCTTGTCTAAGTATGTATGGAGCATAATTACACTGCTGTTGGTCAAATTAGGTCACTTCCTTTGAGGATTTGTAAATATCCAAGTGTTATTTTTTTCACCTCTACAGCTAAGACTGATTTTAGGTATTTTATTCCTCACTGAAACCCTCTAGTAAAGACAGAGAATGATCCTTGTGATCCTCTAGGGTGTATTCTGATCTCTGTATGCTAGCTCTGCTGTAGAGGATGGGAGCTGTGCATTTGTATTTTAGAAGAGAACATAATCCCTAGGCACTGTGTTTTAAAACCAAGCAGTAAATATTCATCCCAGTTGGAAGCAGAACATATTTAAACTTGTTAAAAAGATTGTTTACTGATGGTGTTGGAAAGAGTGGGTAGTATTTATTTTAATTATTTATTGTCTCATTGATTTGCAAAGTGCTAATAAAAAAAAAGTTGTTTAAAAGCACGTGTTGCTTAGGACAAAAGTAATATTGACTAAATTTTGCTATTATTGATATGTTTGAAGAGAATTCTTTACTACCCTGCACAGTGTCATGACTATTGCTGGCATTTAAAATGATTACAGGTAAACCTCAATCCTCTTGATTTGAGAGTAAAGCTCGCAGATTTGTTCTCTTTGTGTGTGAGAACACCTGGCTTAATGAGATCTGCAAGTGTAAATTCTAGCAACTACATATGCAGGTGATAATGTCCAAAATACGTGTGCACAGCTGCCTTTAAGAACAAAAAGGAAGCCTTTCCCTGCCTCAGACCCTCAACATTCTGTGCATTTCGGGAGGCCAGTATGTAAATCCCGTGAAATTGAAGGCTAAAAAGTGTCAGTCAGAAGAGAATGCTTAACTTCCTAGGGTATATGTTATGTCAGCAATGGGCATTTTAAAAGGGAATAGTCTCCTACAGAAGCAGGAGTCACTTGCCCCTGTTTTGAAGATAAATTTCTATTTCTTTGTGGGACTCTGCTAACAGCAAGGGATGGAGGAAACATTCTTTTTTAGCCATGCTAAAGTTTTCAATTTATTTGAAAATAATTTTTTTTGTTACTACTCAAATAGCCAAATACAATATATATAACCTTGGGTTTAGGACACTGATTTAGGCATAAAATTCCAACTGTTTTTTAAATTTGCATCAGCTTTTTAAAATACCCACTTGTAGTTTAATCTCTTCTTATGACAGTTACCTTTTTCAGCATTCACAACCTTGTTCATGTTTTATACAATGTCAGATAGCAAGTGTCAAGAGAAATTTAAAATTATAGTTCATTTACTCTAGTTAAACATAAGGAAGCAAAAGCAATTACCAGAGCAAAATGATGGAATTAAAGATTCTTCTTGCAACCTAGTTAGGTATTTAGTGTTTGATGAGTGTTGCAAAAGATAAATATATTTTTCAGAGAGGATTGTATCAATCTACAATCACAAATGAAAGACACTGAACATGATTTAGATATCAAATATAGAGTTTGCAAACAATTATCAATCTTGGACCAGGAGGCTGGAGCTAAATGAGATTATAATTTTCCTTTGTCCCTCAAAGGATATTTTTTCTTTAAGTAGTAAATAATATCTTACAAAGCAATTTTATGTTTATTACTTAAAACATTCTTAAACAAAAATTGAATTTTTAAAGACATCCTGCAGGTGTTCTACAGCAGATATATATATAATGTCATATAAACAGGCTAAATGCATTCTTTCTATGTGGATAAAAATTTAATTAGTTTAGTCTAATTACAATCGTACTGCATGCTAGAAGTTGAAATCTAGTGGATTGGTGATTCATTTTGATTGATCGTAAAAAGTGAGCATAGACTTATTGTTGTGGTGACTAGTCTAAATTTTATGCCATGTTCATCTGAAATTTAATCTGTGAGTCATACTATATGGCACATTACACATAAAAATCCTTTTGATTTTTAAATATAGAGAACTTGAATTTAGCTAAGCCTTACTTAGAAATATCAGATGGTCTATAAGAATGAGTTATAAATTCAGGGCTGTCATTGTTTTGACATAGCAAACTGTAGCAACAGTTATCTGTATTCAGTTCTGGTTTACTGTGAGGTTATAGCAAGACAAATATTTGCGCCAACCTGGAAAAAAACGTAACGGAAGAACAGTCCCTCAACAATAAAATTCAGAAAGAGTGGAATGGTAGGGAGGCAAGAATTCTTTTCTGAAGTTTTCTCTTCCCTTCAGAGTATTTCACGCTTTTTTTTTACCAGTTTCCTTTGGGCTTCTGTTTCTTTGCAACTGACCCTTGCAGGCAGAAGGAAGAACTGGCCCTAACCCTTGCTCTCTGCTTGCCTGTCCATCTGCAACTCTGCAAAGATCCACATTAATGTGGAGAAATTCAGACCATGTCCTCCCTACTGCTCTTTGTATCACACATTCTGGCTAGTACCCACTCCCCTACTACTCCATGGCATGGGGAAGCAGCCAGAGCCAGGTCTCCAAACTCCCCGTTCTACCCTTGCTGCTTGCCACCAGTGGTATATTTCATATTTGGCCTCCATTCCTTGGGCCTGGAGAAAGATGGGATGCCATGGTGCTTTTCTGAAGCAGAAGATCTCTAGGAGTCAACATGTCTTGACCCAATTTGGGAAGGAATTTACAAATGTAAATTTTAATGTTACGATTCTTTAAAAAATAATTAGAATAAGCTCTTTCTAGATGCCTCATGAAATTAAGAACAAGTGATATACTGGTTAGAGTGCAGTTGAGTATTAATGAAATTTATAATGTATTCAAGAAAGATAGTATATGTATAATAACTTGGTTTTTTTCTAGGTGTGGAATTAATATGCAAATATTTTTCAACTTCCACCTTTTCTTAATGCATCTAAATTAATTTTATTTAAATAGCAACCTAAGCAAAGATGTTCTTATGAATTTTATTTGCCTGAATAGGGACACAGTTCTTATTGCAGTGAGTGGTTACAACTCCTCATATCACTGAAGTCCATTCAAGCATGTATAAGAGTAGTCCATCTCGGAATATCTCCCCATTTTCAGATGTAATGAAAGTGAATTTCTTAACATTTTGAAAGATCTAACTGCAGAGAAATGCAAGATCCTTTTGAAATATTGTGGTAGTCATATTCTTACCTGTGTAACCAATTTTTCTTCTGTCAGCTTTGAAATAATTTGGTTTCTAATGCTGTAACTTGTGGTCTTCTTTTAAATCTAGTCTTTGTCTTTCTATTAAAGACAGGAAAAATTGTGACCAGCTACTTATACATATAGAATTACAAAAGTAAGGGAATCATATGATAAAGTCAGAAAAACATGACAGAGAAAAAATGATAAGTTCTGAGCTATGTTAAATATACGTAGCAGTATTATAAAAGTTGTGTCACTGATTAGAAAGTGCTTTGCAGCCACAACCATCTGCCTGTATTGTTGTTGTTCATAAGGGTTAGTATTTTTTTCTGGGGTCTAGCCAGCCCATTTGTGTTTAATAATCTGCTGTCCTTTTATACTTTACTCAGCAATCATTCACATTCTGTGGCAATACCAGCAAAACTTTAAACAACTACTTCTCATGTTTAATTCATGCTGGGGTTATTCTCAAATGGTCTCAGAATGCGCCCATTCACTACAGCCTTCTTAAAACAGCCTTTGGATATACAAACTTACAGACTCTTTACTCATTTTCCCAGAAGGAAGCCTTCCACTGTACGGTATTTCCACTGCTCATAATGCAAATTAGGGAAAAAGGAAAAAAAAAAAAAAGAGAGAGAGAGAGAGCAGGTTCCCATGCAGATGTTCTGCACCTCTTTTTCATGGCCTTCAAAATCCGTCCTCTAGCTAGTGCCCAGTGAAATGTATATTTAAGAGAAACAAAGCTGGGTTTTTTAATCAGAAATCAAACCTCACAATATCTCCCACTTCCTATTCTTATACTAATACAAATCCACTGGTATTGATAAGTTTTTTCTGGGACCAGTAGAAATACAGAAGAACTACAGACTATTTTCTCTTTAATAGCATTTTGTTCTGTTTATTAAGATTAGGTAAAAAGCACCACTCTTCTCCTTCCTTTCCTACCGCTGGGTTCAATCACGCACAACAGATTATCAGATTAGGGTGCAAAAATTTTTTTTCTGACATTCACCTGATTTTTTTGAAATGAATGAAAAGAAATAAATTGGAGTTTGCAACCTAATCTTGTCTGTGAAATAGGAAAATTCTGAGGAGGTGTTTGTATAGGACATCCACTTCCTTGTATGGAGAACTATTCCTATGGAATCAAGTGTGGCACTGCAGAGTGCCTGACACTAAGAACCTCTTATAGAAAACAGTAATGAAAGCTGAGATCCATTTTACACTTTTAGCTTTGTGACTGTGATTGTTTTTAATAGAAGTTGGAAAGATCACTATCCATGCAAACACTTTGAATATTTAGAATAACATGGAAGTTTTCTGTGTCTTTGGTATAAAACACACATACATATGAAAGACAAGTTAAACAGTCCATGAAATGATGTGCTAATATCAAGAATTCACATGTGATTTGGGCCGTATTTTCATCTTCATGCACCTGCAATTGTAAAAGCAATTTCACCCTGAAAGTAAAGTAAATCTACAAAGTATATACATTTAATTCACAGCCAGAAAAGCCTTACAGTAAAATAGATTTTTTCATTTTAAGGTAAAACTGCCACAATCCTTGCAAAATAACTTCTACAGCTTATTTTAACTTTGTTTCATTTTGTTTCTTCTCTGTGACTGTTGATTATTACTTTGTTTTTGCAACAGAGAACTGTTGCAATAGTCAGTCCTCCTCTTTTACAGATATTTTAGTCAATTTCTGAATAGGTTTGTGGACTTAAAAAGTAAAAAAAAAAATAATTAAAATATATAAAATAAATATTTAAACATAAACAAAAAATTATAATAGCATAGGTATAAAAATTGAAAAAATGGAATGTCCTCTCTGTTCTTTCAAAAATCTGATGTAGTAAAAGCACTGTTACTTCTGAAATGTAAGGTATTTGTGTTGGTTAAAACTGAATTTAGATTCATTTATTATTTAGAAATAGTTCTACAAGATAAAGCAATTTGAATTATTGTAAAAGAGGGTTTAAAAGGGTGGAAAATTAGAAGGGAATTGAAAAATCTTTGAAGAGACAACTAGATCAGCCTATCTCAGGAGATACACCAATCTGGATGAGACTAGGGTGGATTTTTCATGCTGAAAAGTTGTTTTATGTTCTACCACAACGTCTCTTATTCCTCCCTTGAAACACTTGGGAGTCTTTGTTCTCAGAACAATGAACTAAACCTGGTCTGGGCACCTGATATTTCCAGCAAATACCCGAAGGTTCCCATGGACAGCCCTGTTTCAGAAACAACTGCCACACAGCAAGAGCTCAGACCTGATAAAGGCACTGAACCAGTTCTTGTTGGGTGTGTACCTGTCACAGCTCTCTGTCAAAAACATTCTCAGCACTGTTCCACCAGTGGCAGAAGCAAGAGTTACAGATCCAGTATTCCCTTGCTAACAGCAATCTCACTCTGAGCTACACCATGGTTAAAGTAGGCTCTAGTAGAGATGAAATTAATAACATTACAGCACTCTTTGCAGTGATGGAAAAATTTTCCCATATATCTGTGGCATACTCAGTGCTCCCAGAACCTTGGAAAAAGAATGGAAAGGAATCTGCTTTAAGCATCAGTATTTGGTGGTATTCAAGACAACACATCTCATCTGGGTATTACATACTCATTATATGAGCTAATATTATTTAGATAAGAAAATGATGTGTTTAATTGTAAAGAAATGACAGATTTACTGAATTGGCCCTTTTATGACACAAATAAGGCACGGACCCAGTGGAAAAAGCAATATGATTGGAGTTTCAACCGTGGCAATTAATACAATTCAAGTGTTCAGCTAACTCTGTGAAAGGGGTTTTTGTCTATTTTTCCTAAATATAGATGATTTCCTCTTAAAAAAGAGACAAAGAGAAAACAAACAAACAAATTAAAAAATCAAAATAACCAAAATACCCACAATAAATTCCAGACAATGAAAAGCAGAAACCTGTAAACTAAATTTTGTCTCAGAAATCTGTATTTGTTTTTTTTGTTTTATATTGAAAGCTCAAACCCTATAGGAAATAATCAGGTAAGAAATGAGGACCAGGGCAGCTATTAATCCTGGAGTTTACAACTGCAGTGTAGCTCCCTGATTTCTCTTCTGCTCCTTACACCCAACCAGTGTTGATTCTTTTGCCCTTCAAATTGCCTTTGGGCTTAGGATGCTGCAGCCATGTGCTGGATGGGCAAATATTATCAGAAGACATTCTTTTTATCTTTTACTCAGTTTTCTGACCTAGTCTTACAAATTCCCAGCAAAGCTTACAAGGAATTCCCAATGCCCTTCTGTTGCCCAGGAAAACTTTTTTAGGACCATCAGTGACTTTGGTTGACTATCAGAATTTTCTTTTTAATGCAAATAAGAAAAGGAAAATAATTATTTCCTCCCCCCCTGTCCCCCCGTCCCCCTTTTTTACCACTTAATATGTCAGATAAAATGAAATGAAATTAAGCAGAACATGGGGTGGCACTTCTACAGCCTGAAGAGTTTGTCATTGCCAAATATCATAAGCCATCTGCAAAGAAAGAGAATTCATGGAGGGTTTTTTGGCAGCTGAAAGTGATAGCCACTTCATATCTTGATAATTTATAAGATTCACCTATTCTGTATGTCTGGTGGCCCTTCTTCCTGAGGAAAGTAAACTGATGTCACTCAGCTGAAGTTAGTGTTATAAGCTGAAGTCTAATAAACAAAAATCTGGCCCTTGGTGCATGAACTTAAAACTATGAGAGAAAAAAGAATTGAAAACCAGTCACGATAAGAAAGCATCAAAAATCAGAATTAATTGACATAAACATACCTAATTGTCACTTTCATATAGCATAGTGGTTCCAAGCTTCTGCTATTCTGTTAGAACAGCACACTAACCTGTGAGGAGTTGTCTTGGGGAACATAAACAGTGGAGGGTTACAAAGGGCTGCTAACCAGTTGCCCCTTTTATGATCATTTTCTGGAAGCTCTTTCTTGTCAGCTCACTGTTGATGCATTTCTGTTTTGCACAAAAATTCTCCATGGGCACCTTCTGCTACAGGTAAAATGTATCATGTTTATTACTTCATGCAGTCCTTCTGTGGCATTTATTCCACACTCATGTGAAGGTCTCCTTAGCATTGATAGGGAACAGTACATAGCATTAAAATTTATACCAGAAGAGTGAATTGTATTTAAATAGCTCTATACTTAGAGTTAACTAAATAAAAGCATTTGAATGTTATGGGCCAGTTTTTTAGCTGGTGTAAACTGGCTTCTGCTTCTCACCAGCCAAGCATCTGACCCATTGTGTTCAGTCTGGTTAATGCAGCAGCAGGAAAATGCAGACTTATATGTCAATTGAGAATAATTCAAGTGGATAGATGACTCAGAAGGACAATGCAACAGACCTGTATAGCTATTAATAAGGCTCCTTCAGTTGATCATCTCTGAAAGAGGTAGAAACATGTTACTTTCACGTGAAGAGCTCTTGACTCTTAACAGCCAAGAGCACTTCACATGAAATGTGAATGCATGTTGAATGTTTATTCTTTCATTAAATCATTCTTTGCTATTATCAAACCAATGCATTGTTACAGGATTTCCTTTTACTTTCAGCTATTTCTAGATTTCAATACAAGTGTGATTTGCTGTTAGTACTTGACTAATGATACTATTGTTGGTGTATTAGTTTAATCTAAGCCTGTCACCTTGGTTTTCTGTTGTCATGCACCCCATTCATTCAACAGAGTCTTCAATGGATTGGGCAAAATAACAGATGTTGAAACTATATCACCACTGTTTTAAAATGTCTATGAAGTGAATTATAATCTAATGGAATCTCAGAAAATATTCATTCAAGGTGCTGCTTGCGTTCACCATTCTGAAATGCAAATAAGGTTCTGAGCAATAAAAACTTCACAAATGTACAATAATTGTTTGTTTGAGAGGGTTTGGGGGAGCAAGGAGGTGTTTAAAATCAAAATAATGGCAGTCAGGGTTTTTAACTTGACCTTTAGATAGAGAAAATAATTGTTTTGCTTGGTTCCTGTGGATGTTGCTCTCTCTTAGACTGAAATGCTCTGTAATTGAACTGAGATGCCAATTATTTTATATTTAAATATGTGACGTGCAAAATCCTACCCTTTCTGCAGCAGGCTTTTTAATTTCAGGTCATTACCTTTTAGCTACTGATTTTTATCCTTCTGTTAGTAGCAGCAGTGGAATGCCACACATAGATGAAGCATGTTTATTTTAAATACCAAAAGTGAAACACAACAAGAGGCTTGAGCTCTTAAAAATTAAATACAACACCTCTATTCCAAATCAGCTACCCTCTAATTATCAGCTTAGGTGAGGGAACAATTCAGAAATCCTACCTTTTCATTCAGCTTTGATACCAAAAACTCAGTAGCTGTACTTCATCACTCTCCTTTATATATTTCCAGGTGCTAAACTAAAGAATCAAACAAAAGAAAGAACATTAATCACCACTTCCCACTTATTTAACTCTGTGCTACAGAATTGCTTTCCTTCTTGCCCAGTTCCCTTGTATGTGACATTTCTCAGCCTCATGACCCTCACATTCCTGTATACACAGTGTTCTTTTCAACATGACTCTTAAAAAGAAAACCTGCAAAAATCCCCAAACGCTACTGACTCCTTGCATTTCACATCATGCCTGACACACTGAGCCAGGTTTGAACCAGCAGATGATGGAGATCTATTTAGACTGACACAAGGGTATAAAAGACCAAACAGGGATATTAAGTATTTGCATTAATATGTGCAGCCTCGTAAAACCTCTGAATGGGCTACTCCTATATATCTTTCTTGCTATTGTTGCTTAATTACTGAACTGAAATTCAAGATCACAGGGATAAAAGATGAAACATTTCCAGTTTTCTGTTAGGTATCGGGCAGTATGAGGAGTCATTTCATCACCAACACATGCTTGTTCAGCACTGTGGACACAGACTTGATGTTCAGTGGGTTAAGTTGAAGAGCAGTCCAAACATAAAAGTACCTGATGAACTGGATTTACAGGAATGTACATAAGTGCATGAGTAACCATTGTGTAAAGTCAGCCTTTTCTCTAGGGAAAATGTTATTCTCTTTATTGCCTACTACAGCAAGCCCAGGCCAATATATTACTGTAATTACAAATAGGGATGTCACCTTACAGTTTTACCTTTTATCCCAGTTAGAATTCTTCTCTGAGTGCAATTTGTGGGGGATTTTCTGAGGCCCAGCAGCTAAGACAAAGAAGTGGTTCTGACCAAAACTGCTTGGGCATGACAAATAAGTAACACAAGCCAGGCACAGAACAACTGTGCAGGTGCTCATGAAAGTACCTGCCACTTTATGCAAACATCACTTGATGTGCATGCCTAGATTTCTGCTTTGCCTCTTTCAGAATAAAAATGAGCCTTAGTAGTAGTAACTGGGCTTGAAATGTGGTTCTGTATTTGAAAGATTGGCTGTTCTCAGTATTGTCATCAAGAGTATAACTGAAACCAGAAAATGGCATCAAATATTCTTCATGGAGCTGCAGCCTAAATTTCAAATTAGAATGTCACCCGTGCTACTGGAGTATTGTTATTTATTGAAATATGTAAGCCTAAGACATAGCTGAAGCTCCTGCTGTTATACTTCTGTGGCAATGGCACCTAGATAAAAAGGACTGACTCTGGCAGCTAAATGCACATGATGTTGTGAGTTAAAGTAGCATGTGACACCATCCAGTAAATACTGGGCACAAATCTTTCTGCTGTGATAGCTTTGTTGACATGCAAATACAATGAGACATATGCTTTGTTTTGATTTTTCTTTTAAATACAAATCAAACATTTTAAACCTTTTAGAAATGTATGCTTATGATAGCAGAGAGTAATGAAATAGAATATGAGCATAGTTATGGTAAATCATTGTATAATATGCAATACTTTCAAGCTACTCACACGTCACTTCACCGTAACATTAGCAGTCTAATGAAATGGTCCACAAATGATTAATATTCTTAAGTGCTTTCCTTTTTCTCTTAAGTGCTTCCAGGCAGAAAAAAGAAATGTATTGCATTATCAGTGTTTGTGTGTGTAGTTAGTGTCACAGTGTCTATTGATTTTTACTTCCTGTTACAAATACACATTAGGAGGTTTTATCTGTATATGATAAACAAATTGAGGAATGTATGTTGAGCTACAGCTGAAGATGGCATAAATGATGGTAGTGCCATTGACTTAATTTGAATGATGCTTATTTGCATAGGTTGAGTATGTGGCCTTTGTTTTCCAAGTGAACTGAGAATATTTGGTACAAGTAATACTTCATCTCCCTGTCATTTAGATGTATCTGGGGACTCTGTTCTACTCTCATGACTTTTGCTTGTATTTCTAATGATGAAAAATACTTTTGCTGGAATGAAAAATTAACAGACCTTGAATACTGGGAACATATTAGCTTTTTAAAAGTGTGTCATTTTATTTTTGTACCTTTCTATGTAGATAACAATTTAGAGGGTTTGTGTTATGTGAAACTGCTTGAGTCCAAAACTGTGGTATGTCTTTCACAGCAAAACTTCTCTTGGTTCCAATCTCTAGGTAGGCCTTGTATTTTCAGCACTACTAATATGCAGATGTTAAATATTAGCATGGTAAAACATCAAAGTTTTGCTAAAACCATAGTCCCTCTTGTTGCTGCAACTGAACTCCAGTGAGGAAAGCACCATTTAAGTTTGAAAGGTGGCTTGAAGAAGATGATTTTCGGGTCAAGATACAGAAAGAAAATATCTTATTCTTATGACTGTTATGAGGAGCTTGAAACTGATCTGAAATATTTTCAAAGATAGAGAGATATTCAAAACCCAAAACTTGTACTTTTGGGGAGAAGGAGCAGGAGGGTGAATAAAAAAAAAAAAAGAAAGCTCATGATAATTAAGCCAAATTTTAGCAAGGTTGGAGCATCTTCCTTATGCTGCTTTTTCTGCATTTGTTCTCACCATAGATTTATGAAGAATTGGAAAAAGAATCAGGAAAATTCTGGCAGAGAAAACATAGCGAAGAAACAAGCCAGTCTTGGCAGATTTCAGTTAGCAGTAGGAATGTGGAATTCTTGTCGGTGCCCTCTCATTAGGTAATGGTGTCTTTTCCAAGTGAAGAGACTGAAAAAACGTCCTGCTACTATTGCTGTGGAAAAAAAAAATAAAAAAGACAAGTCTTTGCCATGACACTAAATCTTCATTCATAAGGACACTTTTTATTTGATCAAAGGTCCTGAAAGAGTAAAAAATATTGAATAGAATTAGTAATACGTAAAGTAATAAGCTTTAAAGATATAGATTTTTAAAATATATGTACCTATATATGTGACTGGTTATTTCACAGAAGGTATAGTTGGGAATCTGCTTAGAGAATGGATGGAAAATCCTTCAAATTCTGAGAGAATTCTCTGAAGTGCAATATTTGAAAACAACAGGACAAGAAGACAACAGAAGAAAAGGGTAAAAGGTGAGTTTGCAAATGGGCTTGTGAAGAAATAATTTCCTCATGATTGTGAGAACATGAAGGAGATCTGCTTTCCTTTAGAGTGAAAGGAGACAGAAAAAGCCCTGGTAATGAGTCAAGGGAACGCTATAGCAGAGATGCTGATCTTGAAGGATATATCAGGTGGCTCCTGTTTTCCAGTGAAAATGTTAAAAAACTGGTTTAGATACTGTCCAAAAATTGCAAGGGTCATTTACAAAAAATACAGAGCTCAGCATGCATTCTAATACCCCATGGAACAACTCAAGTGAAACAGGTATGCAGCACATCAGTCAAGAGACAAGTATTACTCACACATATACTTCTAGAGAAAAATCAAGCACCATTGAGAAGGCACATACTTGCTTACATGACTAAATTTTGGATAATATTTAGTTTTTAAAATCTTTTTTACATATAATAGAAGCAATTTTTGGTGAAAGTTTCTCTGAGAGAAGGTGCTAGTGGATCAAATATCTGAAGGAGAAGCTGTTTCCAGGCTTAAAAATGTCCATTACCTGTGGTGAGATGAGTCTGGGAAGGAAAACAAGAAGTCCAATGTCAGAAGTTTTGAATGAAAATATCACTTCAGTGGAAGCACAAATTGAACACAATTTTTTTTCCAAAACATAAAATTATTTAAATAATTCCCAGAACTGTTTTAATATTTTTTTAAGCAACACAGGACTTGTAAAATATTTTTGAACAGGAGACAGCAAAAATATTACCACCCTACAGTGTCAAAGCACAGAGAAGCAGAGAGGAGTTACAAACAGGGCAACTATATCACAAACAGTGTGTAACAGTGCTCTGTCAGACTCAGCATCCACAACCCAAATGGAAATGCCACTACGTGTTTTCTTCTGTGATACCATGATGAGCCTTTGACTTGACAGAACAATGAGTGCAACATTGTCTAAAGATTAAATGCAATCTGATTTTCATGCACAATCAGATCATTTTGTTGATATTGTGCCCAACAATGTTCTATCAAAAGGAAGAGGAGATCTAAAACAAGCTTGGCATTGGAATGCAGTTATTTTCTATTACATTGGCACTAGACCTTTTTATGTTGGAGCTTTCAGGGACACATCTTACCAGAAGCTACTTTGAGAATACGTTTTATTAGCCAGGAACAAAACCCATTAAGATATCATAATACAGTCCTATACAATTAATACATTAAAGATTATAAATAAATTTACATAAACTGGGGACTCAGCAATAATCCACCATATATTCACATTTTCAAACAAAAATCCCACAACGCAGATGTGGTTATATGTGATGAGACGTGGACAAAGTGAGACACAGATATAAACATCAATTTAAGCATAAGGGATGCACAGTCACATTACATAAGGGCAATGGTACTAATTCACAGAGTAGGATCTGTATCTCTGCAGAGAAGCTGCAGAGATTAATTACTTTTTCTGTGGCTTTAAATTGAGGAGGGGTTTTAATAAGTAGTAGAAGTAGGTAGGAGTTGATCCTTGACTGTAGCTAACACATACTTGCAAAATGACTGTTATTTTTTTCCTGGAATAAACCTTGTAGCAACCAGTGTATGAAACTGACTTCTACTAAGAACTGTAGCATAAAGAAAGGGCTTTTTCTAAAGCTTGTGGCAATCGATAGAAATACAATTGATTTCAGAAATCTGAATCTGGACTTATGCAAAAATGGCTCCTATGGCATAAGTCAAGATATATATATATCAGTAAATATATAATGAATGATATAAGAGTATAATAATGTCTAAAGAAAGTAATAGTGCAGGTATAGAAGTCTGCAATTTTCATGATTTTTTCCCCCCTCTTGACTAGATCCAGGCAATACTCATTATTAGCTCAACACTGAGATAAGGAAGGTTTGAAAAGCCAACACTTGGAATCATGTTCAGTTTTTTATGGTTATTGATCAACAGTTTGGCTTTTTTGTTAGTATAAAAATATTGAAGTGGGGTATATAAAGAAATTTATCTTGCAGATTAATAACAGTTGTAGAATATCTAATGCGACTTTGAGCAACAGCTTTGTACATGAGTCAGACAAACTGCATGGGTGAAAAGGCAAAATCCTCTTTCCTTCTGTTTTATAGAAAGATTTTTGAGATTTCTCTTTCAGAAGTGGCTCTGGAATATTAAGAGAAGTATAATATAACATAGGTATTAAGAAGACAATGGTTGTTTGGGTTTTTTTTCTGTGGATTAACCCTTTGCAAACATCTTCAGAGTTGCCATGAATTCTAACACTTAAACTGTTAGAACATGGTATTTTGCAAGGACTTAGATGTAGTCATCCTTGCTTCTGTGGTTGCAGAAGAAAATTTACACATTATTATATGAGTAGATCCCTCCCTCCTAATTTCCTCCTTTTGAATTTCTNGGCTTTATTTTGTCCGGCACAAAAAAAAAGTCTTCAAATATGCTGGCTAGGTAGTTACAAATGAAAAAAAAGAGAGAGAGAGAGAGAAAAGAGTTGTGGCACAGACCCAGAAGGAGTTCTGCAGCACATGTGAACAGTCTGTCGTGCTGAGGAGACTGGGCCAAAATTGTTCTTGCTGTAATTCCATTGAAGTCACTGGAGCTATTAATGGGAATGAATATTGCCTGTTATCACTTCTGACTTTGTATGCTGTAAGAATTATATTTCTCAAATTTTTGAGATTTCACTAGCTGGGCTAAAAATATAGCAGTGCACAATATTTTCCCCCTCTGATTAGTATGCTAAATGCAATGCACCTTTCAGTGAGATATTAAATTTGATATTATAATGTTTTCAGTAGCAGAATCTTTGGAAAAAGTAATGATAGGCCATTTTCTATACGTAAAAATGGGCAAAATGAACACAATTGCTGATTATTTAGAAAAACAGTCAATTATTTGGCTTATAAAATTGACCAGTGGGAACAAGAAATATCTATCCAATAAATTTCCTGACTCGAAAGTGAACATACCCATTTTGCTAATCTCTTCATTTCAATGAATTTTTGAGATGCTTAATCTCAAAAAGGGAAAGTGTATTCTTACAGCAAAATATCCCACATATTCAATAATTCAGAGTTTTTGAACACAGCTTTTAAAGTTGCAAAAAACACCCACAGAGTATACAGCTTTATCTTTGAGATTTTCTCCACCTAATTTGTATAAACATGTTTTAATACCTGCAAGCTGACATTCTTTGCAAATTTGAGAGGTCTTTTGCATTTCTTTCACTGATTTGATTGTTGCCATTGAAAGGGTACAATATAAACACAGTGTTGTGGGGTCTATTCTATAAAAAGCAATATTACTTTTTGCTTTCTTTGCTGAATATTCCATTAATTCACAGAAGACGAAGCTGATTTCAGGAAGCAGATGCTGAGTCTGGGAACAGATTTTTTCCAACATCAACATCTGGATGTATAGCTGTCTCCACTAGTGGTGAAAATGGTGGCTGTGCAAAAGCCTTCAGGGCTAATATCTTGGGTCAGGCTGCTTAGGGAATTGCTTGAAGTCTTTCTCAGGAATATTTCTTTGAGTTACTGCTGACTTCAAGGATTCTGTTTCTACCCTCCAACCCCCATTAAATACAAGGATTTTTTAAAAAAAAGGCAGATAATGTTCTCAGTAAAAGAAAGATATTCCCAGGGAGTAAGATACTATTTTCTCTGTTTTATTTAAAGATCTCCCATAAATAAAATTACTTGGCTGACAGATTGGTTCTGAGGGCCATTTACCATCTCTTTCCTATTAATTTCTGCATTCCTTAGAGTTGTGATAATAACAGTGATACAAGTTGCATTTCTGGCGAAAATAGTGAGAGAGAAACTTGTTCTAATGAAGAATAAGTAATGCTAGAAGTTAAATATCATTAAAAAGAGCTTTGTATTCTTAATATTTGGATGACAAATTGAGCAATACATTTTAAAATTTTACTCACATATTACTGTGCAGATTTTAGTGCTAGTCAAAAGGCCAACAAAGGACAAATCCTGGATAAAGAACGATGTGCTTTGTACAGAGCTTTATGCAGTGGCTATACTGATGTCCTTGGGGACTTCTACAGTTTCACACAAATTAGAGTGCTTCAATGGCTTATATTAAGTGATTATAGGGACTGTATTACCAGTGTCTGATTTGTTGGTGTATCTTCTAACAAGTGGACATGTGTTGATTTTTAACCTTTAAAAGGAAATGCAGTACTTTGATTCTCCTTGATGAAAATGGCATGGGCAATTTGCACTTCAAAGAAATGATGTCCTAAATCTTCCAAATTATATCCTTCTTTCATGGCCGTGGTTCTACCACCTTTGAATCTGTATTTTAGAAGAACAGTTGTATCATTTACATCTGAGGCTGTGCCCCACTTCTGCCTACTGATTTCATTCTATCCTTCCAAAGGAATATAAAGATTGTTTGGTGCCCTTCCCAATCTGATTACAGCATCTTCACAGTATGAATGTTGGGAAGAATTTGAACTGTTGTTCAGAAACAAAAAAACCTTCCCTAAATTTGATTACTTTCTGTGTTTCACATTTGATATATCAATTCCCTTCTTAGAAAGGAGGTTAGTAACAAGATTCCAAGGTTTCAGTTTCTGAGCCTGCTGCTTTTGTAATCCTCACTCTGTCTCATTGTTATTCTAAATATCATCATCGTTATTATTGTGGTATGTTTTCTCTATATGAATAAACAACCAGAGTTACAAATATAAAACAATCACAGCTCTTTCCCAGACTGCTTCTGTGTGCACAGGACTTCAGACATTCAGAACAAAACTGATGAGTGAAAGTATCTTTTCATAATTCTTATATTACAACCATAAAAGCTGAAGAAGTAAAACTTACAGAAACTGAGTTTACACCAGTAGAGCTATGATCAAACTGAAGACCTGCCAGCTTTAATGTCTTAATGAAATAAATATCTGTCATAGAGCTTTCATTTGCTTTGCTTAACATATAAACCTTTCCCATTAGGAAAACCTGAACTTCAAGGTTTAGTATTCTGTTTGATTCAGATGCCTTTTTTTCATGCATAGAGTATCTGCAAACCAACACTGTTCCATACCCTCAGATAGCTGCAAGTTTCCTCAGTTGAAACAATCAGTTTCATGTGCAAAAAGACACGTGACTTTCACGTGTGAAAAATGAACCCATCTTAACTGCAGTGAAGTGGTCCTATGACTGTCTGGGGGGAGTAGCCTGTGAAGTGGAAATAATCTCTAAGCAGCTTTTTGGAGCAATGGTATCCTGTTGCCAAGAGTCTATAAAATCCATGGTATTAATATTAGCTGAATAATTGCTGTATAATGGGAAAAAATTGCCAACACTACTATGAGGTTGAAGTTAAAAAAAAAATTATCATTGAAAGTAATTTTACTTTATATTGATACCTTTCTCTAGGAAATTACTTAAATGACCATTCTTATAACATTATTACCATTGACATATGTCCTTTAAGAGTCTGACTTGATTTGGAAATGGGAACTCCACACTGTATTTGACCTCAGTGATCTAATAGTGCTCTTCTATATTTCTAACCTGAGTGAATTCCCTGTATTCATTTCTATGAGATGTAAAAGGGTGTGCTGTATTTTGTCTTCAATCTGACACAGAACATGAAAGTTGCCAAAGGACTATGGAGTACATTCCTGGAACAATTTTCTGCTGGACTAGAGACAGGAAGAACCTTACCTGAGGCATCTGCATTAGTGGTTGGTGCTCTATCTACAGCTAGAACAGCAGCACAGTGTCCACGTTCTTCCAACACATTTCTGAATTTGTATGTTCTTCCTATATTGAATCACAGGCAAATTTCTCACAGGTTTTTGCATGATTCCAATCCATAACCTTCTAGCCAGACTTCTACTGAAAATTCTTGTAAATTACGTGTTTCAGACTCACTTAAGAGACATTTATGAATCACTGTTTTTCTAGGTATTTCTTTGGGACTTCAGATTTTTTGGGAAAACATCTTGTTACTCCAGGAAAATTCAGTGAATGTAATAACGTTCAAAAGTATTAAATAACATTTTGTACTTATTTCTGTAAAGTCTGCTAGAATATAAGAGCTATTTGAAAATAGATTACCATATGTAATGATAACATTTTTGCTTAGGTCTATGTTTATCTATTAATGACATCTAAATAACTGCTAGTGTTCTAGGTAAGTCATTACTAAAAAGCCTGTGAAAAGTTTTAGCAAATAGAGAAAGGCAGAAAGAGTTTCTGTTCCTATAAAAGGCTGCAGAAGCATTTCCAAGAACAGTCCACACAAACACTACACAGGAAACTGGCTACTTACCAACACTGAATTATACCTTATAATTGAGGCAAAGTATTCCTAAGCTTATCATTCCATTTTTTTTCAAGAGACTGTAAAGCTCTCTTATTTCTATTTCCCTCCGAATTCTTCAATCCAGATGTATTATTTGTGGAAAGTACTGTTTTTAAGTAACATTTTACACGTGAGGTGAAAATAAGTCCAAATATTAATGCAAAACTTTGCATTAAATAAAGGGAAGAAAAGTTAAAACAAACAAAAAAACCTTCCAAAACACAAACAAACAAAAAACCTCCAACCCCCTTAAAAATGAAGACCTTTATTAAAAAGCTGTAAAACTGATCTGAGCTCAATGCTTAATAACTCTCAAATCAAGTATTTCATATACCAGCCATCTAATTTAAAATATATGAAGGATGTTAACACCATTTCAATTTGTTCAGTGGTACTGGATATTAAGAAGAACAGAAAAAGGGCTCATAAAGTATTTCCATTAATAAGCTTTTCTTCCTGTATCTTTCCCCTTTCTGTTATCCTTCCCCAGAACACCCAATCCATGATGAAAAAAAAATAAATAGACCAACAGAAATCAAAAGCCATACAGCACAGATACTATTCCAGCCATCAGAATCAAGTCAGTTTTTAACTTCATTAAATTGCTGTCATATGGTGTCTGCTGACATGCATCAGACTTTGGAGCGTCTTACTCATCAGGTATTCTCTAAGATTGTTAACAAGAACAGCAACTCTCATCAGGGGTCCCCAAAAAGCAGCTAATTAGGGGACAAAGGTTGCTCAGATTGTGACAATTACACCTGTAGGTCCCTGTAGAAACACCAAAATCTTGAACAAATGTATGTTTGGTTGCTTAGTGCAAGAAATAAAGAGCTAGTCCATTAAAAAAAATGAGAGGCAGAAACTGTCAACCATTTGAAAAGCTTTACGAAAATGATCATCCAATTAGTGACTATGATCAAATCAGGCATGAACTCTCTCTGGATGGCTCCATAATTTTCCTTCTTGCATGGTGTAATTTCATATAGCTCAAATGAACTCGTGAGAGGTAATTCAGTTCCAAACAGTTTTCTCATCACTGCTAATTATACTAATACATTGAAATGCCTCCTACAAAATGCATGAGCCCTTTAAGCCACCTCATTAATGTGATATAATTTTTTGCCAGAATATATATCAAACCTATTATCACCACAGGTTTTCTTTAGCATTTTTTTCAAAATGTCTATCAAAAAGCTGAAAAAGTAGATTTCTTTCATTTATTCTCAACATAATTAACTGTTTCTTTGAACTCTGGTTGTCTATTGTGGTGTTTTCTTTAAAGAGTACTGGCAAAATACAGTATGATAGGGTATTCCGCATACCTATAGGTTCTTTTTCCTGAGTATTTGATTCCTTAAATATCCTTTCAGTTGAAGCTGATCCTTTAAATGGCAAATGATGCATGCAATAATGTGCAAAAATGAGTTATACAAACTGAAAGCAGGGGTGTAAAAAGAAGCATCATCTGAGACTAAAATAAAGACAGATTTTATGGTATTTATGTCAGTTAATTTAACTGCTGGTAGGGGCTTTTGTTGAAACATGAGTTAGTTCCAGTGTTTAACCTTGCAGCATTAATTTATGCTTTATGGCATGAGTACTTCATCACTCCCTCCTTGGGAAGACAGTTATCTCATTAGCCAGAATTTAATGAAATGCAAGGATACACTTCTTAATTTCAAAGATTACTATAGCACAAATCAGGTGTAAATCTCAGACTGACTGTCCTTTCCCTTTACCTGTTTAAAAAAATAGATTCACTTTGCAATCATATAACAGAAATTCATCTGGTGGGATAAATTTCACTACTGCTACTCTGAAGGCATTTCTCATCTGTGCAAGCTGTTTTAACTTTGCATTCAGTAATATTGGTGACATTTATGGCCTGTACAAAGTTTAAGGTTTATAAACCATTGCAACCACTAAAAAAAAATCAAAAATATATAGTGTTGGTGTCATTGTAGGAGGATCTTGTGCATAAGAAATATGAAGCAGAATCTGGCTTCATTTTCACAGAACTGTGTCTAGGTCCAAAAGAATGAGTGTGCACATTTCCATCCAATGTAAGACTAACAAAACTGACAACACTGACTTTGGCTTCTTACACTTGTGCCTGTCATTACATCCAGGATTCCAGTAAACACAAAACACTATATTACCTTGCAGTCTCATTTCTTTGAAAGGCAGGGTGCTCAGGCACAGATTTACCATGTTTTTCATGCCTTTCTTTTATTACTTAGATGTTGCCATAAATTAACTTAGTTTCCTATTGAAATCCCCATCCTGCAGTTCTCTGCATGAGTGTGTACTTCACTGAACAATAGCAAGAATCTAGAGAATTCATTATGCAAAATGTTTTTTCAGTGAAAAATGCAGGTGTTATGCTCTTGTTCATAAAAGCAATTCTTTGTTTCAGCATAAAAGCAGGGAAATTTATATAACGTTAATGCATATAATATTCTGCTATGTAATATTTAGTTACCAAATACACTGGTATGAAGGCATGAACCCATATTTTCCCTAGTGTTAACAAATAGCAATAGCAGTGCTTTGGTCTTACAGTCAGTTACAAATAATGTCCCATGTTTTATGAAGTCTGTCCATGAGCAGCTGGATATTTTACATGGAAAGTGAATGTGAAAATACAAAGAAATTCAGATCAAGTCTAATATACTAATAAGTCTAAGTCTAATATAAAAGCCAGCATCAGGCTGGCTTTTCAGACTACATATTGATGGAAGGAGGGAAGGAATATCCTCGTGCACTGTGTGCCTCTAAATAGGGCATGGCATATGAATATTAATTAAATGTATTTTTATGGAGGTTAATATTTAAAACTTTATTTCTATGTAGTAGAAAATAATAATCATAACTCAAAGTCTATAGCAGAATGCAATGCCATTATTTTCAAAGCAGATTAGGAAAGGACTGTTTGCTTCTGAACCAGAGTTGGCCTTTAGTTTCTGCAGCCGTAATTCCTGTATCTCTTTTCCAAAGGCAACCAAAAGTTTGGCATGACCAGGTTACATCTGTTTGTCTTTAGACAGACTTTGAAACTGGGCAACACAGTTCACCTATGAGCTTCAGAAAGTGCCACTGAAAGTATAAAACCAGAGAATAAGTATTTACAAGACCTCATACTATGTGGAACTACATTCTAGTCCATCAGCCTTTGGTATGCAAATCCATGCCATTGGCTCTGTACAGCAATCTGTATGAAATAAACTACCTCATGTTGACTCAAGGCAGTTAAGGAGGACATTCATACTGAGTCTAGGGTTTTCCATCTGTTTTAAATACCTTCAGAATCTTGTCAGAATAGATCATTGCTTTTTCCTTCGCTGGATCTAGTCCTGTCAGGGTGAAGTCCATGTACTGTGGCAGGGACTGTCATGTCATTTATTATGTTTGTTTAGCACACTGGAGTATAACCTGACTCTGCCAGTTAGGTGCCACCACATTAAATCGTAATAATAATAAGGCACCATGGAGAAGGGACATACTGAACAAGAATGGTGAAGCATATCTATTTTCATTTGAAACTCCATGTGCAAACTCCAATAGAGATGTAGACTAGACAGGACCACATTTGTCAAGATTTTACCTTCTACAGTAAACTGTATTTCTGCATTGCTGCACCAGCCTTCCAAAATTCCAACCTGTTTCAAAAGGTTCTGTTCTGGTTTCAGAAGTCTTGTTCACACTAGATGCAAAACCAATTTCAGTCATTATTACTTTTAAAACTGCATTTATTATAGTGTGACTACACACATATTACTTGGTGTCAAAGGATGAATTGGCCCCTGGAGAATCTTGATTTCAAGAACACCCTTTGCCACACTCAGCTTCCCTTCAGGCAGAAACAAAGAGAGCATGGTGCAGGGGGAAGTACTTTTATAAGTCCCCGGTTAGGAAAATTATCTGGAGAAAGAATTGCCATACTAGTAAGAGAAAGGAGGTTGCACTGCCAACCAGAGGGACCTTGGCAAGCTGGACAAAAAGGCTGTCAGGAGCTCTGTGCATTTCAGCCAAGGGAAGTAAAAAGTCCTGTACCTGGGGAGGAATAACTCCACACACTGCTACTTGCTGGGGCCTGACCAGTAAATGTAATTTTGCAGGACATGAGCTGGCGGACCCTGGTGGAGGCAGAAATTAACCCCTTCAAGGAAAGAAGGTCCGTGGTGTCCTGGACAGCTTTAGAAGCCTTGCCAGCTGGTTGAGGGAGGTGACATTTCTTGTGTATTCTACAACCCAGTACACAAAGGATATGGAGGGAGTCCAGCAAAGCACCACTAAGATAAATAAGGATCTAGATCATCTCTCCTATGAGGAAGGGTTGAGAGATTTGGGACTGTTTGACTTGGAGAAGGTTCACAGGGGACTTTGTCCTGAAGGGAAGAGGGACAGAGGATGGAGGCAGGCTTTTATTAGTGGTGCTCAGTGACAGGACCAGAGGCAGGCTTCCTGACATCTGGACATCAGCAAGCATTCTTCCACTGAGGGGGTGACTGACTGACACAGATTGTCCAAGAAGAAGTTGTGAGTCTCCATCCTTGGAGAGATTTGGAAGTTGTCTGGACGTGGTCCTGGGCAGCCAGTATTAAATTGCCTTGCTTAAGCAGAAAGGGGTTGGCACAGACAGCCTGCAGAGATCCCTTCCAACCCCAGTCATTGTGTGAATCCGTGGCAGGTCTGGCTGAGAGTACCTTACACTTCATCAACTGTACAATAAAGCTACTGAATGAGAAACCAGAAGACAAAGCTTGACTTTTGATAATCAAGTGTCTAAATAAAAGTGCTGGAATACTAACTTAGTAGTGGTTATGCTGGCTCTTTTAAAAGAGTATGCATAAATGTAGTGGACTTGAAAATATAAACCTTCATATATATAGAAACAGTAAATGAAAGAAATAATATTTCAATTGAAATCAGGCAGTAGATTATATGCAATTAAAGCCAAACTCAACAACTTTCGTAATTTTTCAGATCAAGAACTCTTATTTGAAAATTCCATATTTTTTCAGAAAAAAAACACTGTGAATTTTTTAGGTTTTCCCATTCTTCCCTGTTGAATGGTATATAAGCCTCCATGATGGCAAGAGGGTATTTTACTCCAGAATTCATGTCAGCTGTGGAGTAGATTTGATCAATTTCTCTCCTGTTTCTCAGGACTGTTCATAGCTTTCAAGGGAAACTTTGCTGCTCTTCTGTTTATTTTATTTTTGCCTTTCCAGCCACTCCTTTTCACATACCACCTTGCAATAGGTATTGCCTCCATTCTAGTAGACTGTATACACAAGGTTCAACTGCCCTAGCTTTCAGAAGAAGTTTATTTTTATTTACAGTCTAGACACATGTGAAGGTGGATGAAGGCCCAGATCTCCATTTCTAAGGAAATAATACAAGAGGAGAGATGGTGATTATTCACTTACAGATTGAATGAAGCTGACTGCTACTCGAGTTTTTGACAACATACTTCCTTGCATAAATAAATATTGCCTTAAAATCTATGAATCTGGATTTTGTTTAATAATTACAACAGGGAACCAGAAATCAGGGTGCCTGGACAATTACTGTATTCTAATCTCTCTTGTGTGTGGCTCAGCCATTTCATCAAGTTGCCATTGCTTTAAGAGGTGCTAAATGAACCCTTAGCCTTTGGTGAATCCAAAGTAAAGTACCTTAGCATAACCTTTTTTCATTAAAGTTTAACCTAATGTGTTTTACCTTGTGTTTGACACAAACAGAGTGAACAAGCAGCCACCACCCTCAGCTGATGCACAGTAGTAACTCATTAACCTGGATGGCTCAAAAGCATTTCTGTTGCTGTTAGAATATACCAGCTTCAGACACTTGAGTTTCAGCCAGTTTCATGAAGGGACTGGCTTGGGAGAATTTTAAGACTCTTTTTGAAGTCATCCTGGATAAAAGTTGGAGTACAGACCTTTAGGAATTCAGGCAAGCTTAAATCAACCATCCTTAATATCTTCACGCTGTGGAAAATAAATTAACTATATATTCTTTATATATATATATATATATAGCATAGCTGAAAAATACAAATAACCTTGTCAATCACATTCAAATAATAAAAAATAATCTGGACTGCCAACATTTCTTTCCAATTTTTTCTAAATCCATGATTCTTAATGTTGACAGTCTGGATTTTAAGTTTTTAATGTTCATGTTCATTTAAAAAAAATGTTTAGATTCTCTTATATTGATCTTGGATCAAGACCTTTTAGAAGGAATACAGATATTTTCTAAGAATTGGTAACTTTTACTTTCTAACACTGAGATGCTCAGTGGTATGTGGCTGTGCAAAACCATCAGATTTCTCACTGAGGCCAATGACAAAACTTTCATAGATTTTGGCAAGTAGAGAAACTAGTACAATGTAGACAAAATAACCGGGGCAAGAAAATTTCTCTGTAAACTGGACTTACAGAAACAGAGCAAGAATATCTTCTCATCTTTTCACCCTTCACACTGATGATGCAAGTGGTGTGCATTAAAGTGATAGAGTTTATCAGTTTATAAAATTTACCCTGCTGTATACAATATTCTGGTGTATATGCAGAAAAGTAGTAACAGTAGAGGTTGTATTTCTTCAAGCCAGTATAATTGCTTACCCAGTAGTTGAAGGACATGACCTGGTTTATTTAAATACTCCAGATGATTATTTAGAATACATCACAAAAAAATTAACATAGAACCAATTTGGACCTGTATGCAAAATCAATTAAAAAGATAATCATGGCTCCTCTTGATCTAATCTGATGTGATGACAGACAAAGTGAGGAAACTGGTAGATGGAAATTGAGGTTTTAGCTATCTTTTTTTAAGTTTTGCCTCTTTTTTTGTCTGTCAGAATATATTTGTTACTTGAGCCTTTCTAGTCAAATAACAAGGCTGTTTCTAACTTTGCATTCTTCTGGCTTCCAGTTATACTTATTTTCATTCTGCTAATCTTGTATTTCTTGGTAACATAAAAGGTCAATTTTGCTTGTGTTAGGGGACTACTAGAAACAGAGGTTATAACATTACAATAATTATGTACCCAGCAACAAATCTAAAACTTGCTTAGATCATCTGATATTTAAAAAACCTTCCATTCACATTCACCCATTCTGTCGGCATGCAGGCAGGGGTGTTGATTTATTTGGGTGGGCTACTGAGAAGTGTCAGATGACCATTAAGACTATCTATAAAATTAATTCCTTTATAGGTCAGGGAACAACACTTAGTCTTGTAGAAATTAATTTTTAGGTTTCCATTGTGGCATTAATGAAGAAAAGCTGCAAGAGAAAACAGACCATTTTCAGGAATGCGTTTCAGAACATTAACACCTTAATTTACATAAAATTAGTTACATACTGCTGTAGTAATTTAATTTATTTGAACAGGACTTTGCAAATGTGAAAAATAGATTCAGAAAGGCAAATCAGGACTCTTACATATTTTCTCCAAGTGGGTGATTTCATGACAGTGTGAAATAAGAATTATTTAATTGCAAGACATCAAAAAATTATGTTGTGTTGCTAAAATTTAAGACTGGGATTTGGAGTAAAAGGTTTTAAAATGGAAATAAATAAATTTTAAAAAAATCCCCATCCTGTACTTAAAGTAATTGCTTTTTTTCTCGTGTACTGAATAGGTGATGAAATCAAAAGTTGACTGTAAGATTTTGACATATGGCACTGAAAACCAGGCATGTAGGCAAAAGGCAAAAGCTTTTTTTTTGAACAAAGAAAAGACATATATGAAAGAAATGACATAACTTGGGAGAAAAACACAGCTTTTTTGCTTTTTTCCCCTTCCTAAAGAAAAAGAAGAAAGACACATTATTTTTCTTTGGCTGAAAATAAGATACAAAGGAAGCTTCTGCATCCTGAGTGTTCAGCTCCTCAATTTGCAGAATCCACTCATCTTCTTTCATCAGTAAAAATTAGAATCCGCCCTTCTTTATCCTTTTAAAAACTGTCTTCATTTTCCACTGGGATTAATTTGTACTATGCCTGTGTAGTTAAAACTATGTGATGAGGATTCATTTAGATCAGTAAAATGATGATTTACATTATTTAGCTATTCACATACATGAGAGAGTAAAGAGTAAGGTATGCCAAATACACAGAAAAATGCTAGATGCAAAAGTTTATTGTTTGATTGCATTACAATTTCATTAAATTCTCTTAATTTTCCATCAATAATTTCTTCAGCACAACTCACAATTCTGAAACTGTCTGGCCTTTTAAAATGCAAAGCTGATTCCTCAAGTCTGAGTGACCTGGGGATTCTTCGTAGGACTCATCAGGCCCCTGGAAAGGACCCCACATTTTAGAAAAAAAAATTTTTTTTTTTTTTTGAGAAAATAAGATTCTTGTCTCTGAGCAATTCAGCCTGACACTTTAGATAGGAAATTATAGATTATCCCTTGTTTGCATCTTTCATTAATCCTCCATCAAAAGCCTGGACAGTTCCTGCCATCTGTTGATGTACATTTCTTTACCATCAGTGCTTAAAAAAGCACTCTGTTTTGTCCCAAATCTCTCCTAACCTAACTAGAAACCCATGGTCCTTTGCAACTTGAGGTTGCCAGTGTAGGGGTAGGGCCAGTAGTCACATGCAGCCAGAGACCACACCCCTTTGTCTGTTTGCATTTGAGAAGCTTAGTTTTGGAGTGAGAGTTTAGGTTTGGAGGACTAAAGTTTATATACCTTTGTCCCAAAAGAAATAAAGGATAATTTTATCCCTGTTATCTTGCTCTCAGGTGATATATTCCTACTTCTTCAGATCTCTAAAGAAAGGGCAATTCTAGGTACCCAGTCATTAAAAGAAAACCCTGCTGGTGGGAGTGGGAAAGCTTTTAAAATTGTAGGGATTGACACAGTGATATAATTATGTGTTCATTAGAACTTCATGTGAATGACTCATCAGTCAAAAATCCCTACACCCAGAGCTAGCAAAATTTCACTGCCAGAAGTTGCAGGTAAAAAATGAGCTCTCACAAAATGAAATAGTTGAATTTTACTAGTTACAACATGTTACGAATACCAGTCAGTGACTGAACCACATATCCCAAAAGACCTAAGTTTAAGGTGTATTGGAAGGCAGGAGGGATGGTTTCTTTGGTGACCTGTTACTGTGTAACTCCTTAGCTGTATCATTTCATAGCAAACCTGTAATTTCCATTAAACTTGACCAGCTAAATTAAGAAGCACAAATTTCTGCATTATATATCAGTCTCATCTGGATTCCATACTATAAAATTTCCTTGATTGTGACTCTCATATGCATTTATTCTTCCTCAAAAAGAACACAGCACTTTGGAACATTCTTATTCTGCCCATGTATTCCCCATAAGCAAGCAAGACTTGCATATTTCAGAGCTGTGCTACCAAAATTATGATAGCGCTGAGCACAGATAGCTTGAAATATGTTAATAAGTAAAGTGCTATTCAAGTGATTTTTAGCTAACATTCATTAAGTTATAAATAATGGCACACATCATACTGATGAACCTCTAATGATTTTCAACAGAGATTTGACCTTCTTACATCAGTGTGGCTCTATCGAGGCTTTTATACATCGAGTAACTATGCAATAACAGAGCCTTTGATTTACCTCATGGAAACTGCTACACTTTATGTCCCTTTGGAGATGTTTTTGATACATGCTGGGTACAATGCCACCAGCTTTCCAAGTGGAATGAACCACCTGACACAGAGGCACACCTACTGCACCACACGAGAATGCACGGAATAGTTGCATAGTAGCTATTGTTTAGTGGCATAATTTTTCTTCATATGCAGGTGCCTGGGAAATGCCCAGGATGCACTCTGGGTAAACTTAGAGCAATAAATCTATATGGTAAGGCAAATAAAAATAAATAACTTTCCCACTATTGTGAAATCAAGAGTCATACTCCTGTGTCTGCTACCTGAACTTTTCTTAGTGTGAAATATCTCCTAATACTGCATGGAACTTACACATTATTGTGTGGATATTACACAATTCTAATGCAATTTTATGATCTAGCCTTCATTTCTCTGTGATCACATAATTAAATGACATAACCACAAGTCATTGGAAAGAAGCAAACTGACTCACTGTTACTCCTCTGACATGGTACCCTGACATGGTTCTCAGGAGCCAGATAGTGAAGTCAGATATTATCAGTGCTCAGTAAGATGGTAAAATGCTTTTATGTCTATCTCTGAAATCCACCTTTATGTGACCAGTCAGGCTTGCAGTCCATTGGGCACTGTTCTGCAACCACCTCTGACCACAGAAGAAAGCTACAGAAATGTGCTACTGTCCCTTATCACACCAGTGTTGGTTGTCTTGGCTGGATTCATTTGAAGATACTAATTCTCTCAGAATGAGGTACAAAGAAGCTGGGAAGTGTAATGTAATCTCTGTTAAATAGCAATGTTAAATGGCAATATTAAATAGTGATGAGCCTGTTCCTCACAGGAAATTATATATTATTAGTTCAGTTCGCTGGAGGTCTGAAAAAAGTTGTTTGTGGGATCATTCTTAAGTCATAGCATGAATAAGAGCATCCCCTCAATTCATCATTCTGAAACCACATTAGTGAAAATACGTGGAAATCTGCTCAGTTACTTTAACAGAATCTGTTATAAAATTGGGACAGTAACAGTTCAGATACTGTCACAAATATGGCAGTGGCAAAGGGTTGAAAGTGCTATGTACACAAAGTATTAAATAAGGCCCTGATGAGTATTGGGAGAATCAGCTTTTCAACCTGAGAAAATGACTGAGGTATTTTGGGGGTTTCTTCAAATACTATGAGTGAGTTTTTAAATTAATATGTATGTAAGAATAGCATATGCAGTGAACTGAAACATACAAGTCTGTATGGAAGTCCTTTTGGAAGAATATCAGATAAAAGAGTACACTTGATTAAAAGGAAAAAATGTCCATTGTGGCAAAGGATGAAAAAATGCAATAGAAATTTGAATGGATAATACTCTTAATTGTAATGCTTTTTTTTTTGGTGCACCAGGTTAAAACTTGTTTCATAAAACAGCAGACACTCTAAGTGAATATCTGTTAAAAGAATAGATCTGTGAAAGTAGTATTTCATAATTTTTGTGCAATAAGGATATCCATTTAATAGTTTTTCTCACCAGCTTTGATCACATTTGGAATTATTCTGCTTTTTGTTAGATTTTCTCAGTTATTTTTTAAACTTTTTTATGCTTTCTTTGAAATATATGAACCTTTTAATGTATGGATAATTTATTCTGCTCCTAAATTTAAATGCCTGGTGGGCGTAATTTTCCTATTTTAGTTTACTTCTATAGCTGCCTTCACTTTGTCTGAAATATATTATTCATTGTCTCCAAATTATAACAGGACTGGCATGTATGAGTATAACTCCTTAAATTCATTTCAATATTTTAACTATTTGCATAACAATTGAGGGGGTTAGAAAGCCTCCCCAGCAACCTCTTTGTCTCCAATAAAGTCAGAGACTTCTGATGTTAACTGTGTTTGCAGGAGAGTGTAACATATTTTCATATGACCTCAAGAATATGAAGAAGTTTGTGCCAGTATTGTGACTTTTTTTGTAATTTGAATATGTTCTCACAAAAATACAAGTTATTAAATACGTATAAAAATGCAGATCCTAAGCAGGCCAAACTCTTCATTGGTGTAACTTTAGGGAGTTGCCAGAGTGAAAAATGATGGATTTATTTTTCAGATTAAAACCCATTTCTAGTGGTTCTTAAAGCGTATTCCATTAGATCAGAGTTCATCTCACTGTAAAAGTAAGTTTTCTGCGTTTAGAAGGTGAAATGCAAACCACTGCACTGGGCTACCTCTGAGGCTCTCTTGAACAGGGTGTATGATGGACGAGGCAGGAATTCAGCAGAAGTGGGGTTAGTGGAGACGTAAAGAGCAGCTTATTTCTTTGGGCTGGGGTGGAATGGGGTGATGAGTAATGACCCAGCAGACCTTTGTTTCACAGCACAGATCTTGACCTGAGAGGCACAACAGGACTTTGTCAGTAATTTCTGCAAAAACCTTTCCCTTTAAGTGAATATCCCAAAGTACTAAAAAAAGGTGGTTTTAAAACACAACAGTAAAACAACGAATCCCCCCAGCTTTAAAGCTAGATTTTAGTTGAACGCAAACCTGAAGAACAAACTTGAAGAAAATTCAGAAGAGACAGAGGCTGTAAAGAAATCTCCCACAGCATCAGGGGTTGGGCTGCTTCTTTATGACAGCCCTGGGTATGATCTTTGGTCACTCTGCCTCCTCAAGCAGAGATTTTCTTTCAGTCCTCCCTGAGCCACATGGTGTCACATGGCTGACACAGGGTCCTGGGCCATGGACAGAGTGGTGGGAGCCTTGGGGAGCCCTGACTGGGGCAGTCAGGTTTATGAGTGCTCTAAGGGCATGAACAGGTTTCCTTCTGCTGCCCCTGGGCACCTTTGAAGAGGAACATAGCAAAGACATAAAATTGGTTCCAGCTGGAGGAGTGGGGAAAAGCTACAGATCTTGCTTGTCAAGACCTGCCAAAATGTTAAGAGGCTCGAGGATTTTGTTTCAAAATTTCACCCAAGACTCTACAAAATAATATATATTGTTATCTATAGTGTAAAGCATGCTTATTATTTACACTAAAAGTAAGATGTAAGAGCTGTTTTACTATTTACACAGTAATTCAGAAGACAAAATGCTTGACAAAGGAAGTAGCACTGATGTACTAGATATCTCAAATTCAGTTCACCATTTAGGATAATACTAGTATAATTAGGCCTAGAAACAAGGTTCCAGAATATTCTATAATCTTTTTTGGTGAAACAGACCCAAGGAAAAAAATGGAGGATTCATAGGAGCAGGGGGAGTGAGCAACAGAGACCATGTGTTTGAGAAGTCCTGATGGCATTCTCGTGGAGATTTACTGCAGTGTCTGCTTAGATCCTGCAATAAAGACCAAATAGTTTTGTGAGTTATCCTATGTTAGGATGCCTTTGTAGGCCTAATCATGTCTTTGGCACTGTAGGGAACTGACACTGGGGTCATCCAAGTCCTAGATTAGACCTTTAAATGTGAACAATTTTTTTATATCTTGCTGTGAGGAACAAGGGTTGTTGAAACCTACAGTTCTGTTCCATGTAAACAAACCCAAATGATATGTCTAATAGCTAAATATAGGTGTCTTAGTGGATTTATAAACCTAAAATAGAGAAAAGTGTCTGTTTTGAGACATGACATAGCAGAATGGAGTCATGGTAGGCGACTATTTTTCCTAGAGATTGAAATAATCAAAATGACAGTAATCATGAAAGGAGTGATAGTTGTCCTAAAACAATGTTAAAATGAGTAATAGGATGAGACATGATTCTATTTGTAGTCCCATTGGAAAACAGCGGGAATTTGGACTCATTTCAATGGGAAAATTACTATTGGTGGGTTTTTTTAAGTTTGTCCAGTCTGTGTATTCCTTTAGGCAAAATAGTTGTTAGTGACTTTATTACTTTCCTACTTTCTAAGCTCACAGGATACTAACTAAAAACCAAGGAATTTTCCCGGAGTGATCTCTGCTTTTACCTTTTGAATTTCTCTGAAAGCAAATGTTTGGCAGGGCAGAATGTGTGGCAGTTGTTTAAAAAAGAAAACTGTAGTCTGTGCAGACATCTCCTTTGCCATTCCTCTGACCTCCTCACTGCACTCCTGCTATCTCTCTTTGGAAGGATTCTGAAATGGCAAGGGAACAGGTTTCTAACCAGGAATCCTTTTTGAAGAGAAAATTGGTTCCATTACATGAACATGAGGTTAGAAAGAAACACATGGAGCTTCAACAGTGAGAAGCTGAGACATCAGAAAAACCTGTCTCAAAAGAACTGGTACTAGTCAGCCTGAGTGACCAACTTTTGATGATCAGAGTTTCATGAGTATTATTGCAAGTTTGTCTCCGGGATTAAGAAATGATTGCTAACTCTATGTAGAGCTTTTTCTAAATGTTAAAGCTGTATCTATTCTGTTTTGTAGATAAGAAGTTTTAACATAAAAAAATAGGAGTATATTGAGCTGAAATTTAGTTTATAATTTTTAAGTTTGGGTAACTGCTTTTAAGCTTCACCACCCAATATAGAACTGTAATTATTAAGCCATTTCACATTGCAGGGAAACATTTCAAAAACAGCTTAACCTTTCTTTTCCAAGCAAAAGATTAAAATAATTTAATTTAAAAAATAGATTTTCAGTGTGACCTTAATAGGAAACATTATTTTAGTATTTTTAAGAAGAAATATTCTAAATCAGGTTGTCAAAATTTAAAGTACAATACTTGGCCATAGTAGTGGTGGTATGGTGATGATGTTTTCAATTGAGTCTCCTGCAAGGATTAAAATGTCTCCTCCACCTTCTAATCCTGATGGTCCCTTTCTATTCCTCCCCAGCCTACCCAGAAATTACATTTCAGCACTATAAATGCCTAACCTTTATAAAGAATTTCAATATAAATTTCAGGTTTTTAGAATCTTTTTAACAGTATCAGTCTCTTTAGTTTCAGCACATCATGTTAGATAATTCCTGCAAGAGCATTGTTCCCAAACTCTTAATTCATAATGGATCTCATGATATTTTATTTGCTTTGCATGAAGCAAGAAAAACAAAGCACATGTATTAGCAAGTGTTGGAAATTTGGGGATTTTGTATTTTAAAGTGTATATTTTTCCCATCTCATGTGCCATTAAACTAAAGCTTGAAAACGAGAATTAAAGACTTAGATCCCAGAAGACAAATATTAAAACTTTCAACAGGTTAATTTATTTCTGACTATATTGTGTTCTAAAGTCAATTTTGTGATTTGAATGGCTTGACAAATTTAATACATTGTGTTAAAGTTCTTTGTCCTTGCTACAGGAACAAAAAATTGAGCTGAAGGGAATTTTGAACAATCATTAAGCACAGCTCCCATACCCAAGATGTGGCCGTCCATACCTGAACCATTCTGCAAGGAGTCTAACCAAATTCAGCATGGCAATCCTATGGCATCAAAGGGTGCTTTGTCCTTTGTGACATAAGGAAACAGGATCTATTTGAGAAGCATTTTAACACAGTGCTGCCTGGGAGCACAGAACTAGCACTGTTGTGAGCATGTTCCAGAGACAAATGCATCAAGGGATAAAATTACTGCTGTTATTTGGCCCTTGCACAAGCAATGGCAAGCTTGTGAGTGGCAGCAGACCACACACAACAAATATTTGGAGCAGGTAGGGCTACTTGGGGGAATGCTGAAGCCTTCCATGGGTAACTGGCCTCTGAGCAATACACGATTCAGATGCACATAGATAAAACATTGAGATGAATGTGAAGCAATTTGCCTTCATGGTAAAGAGCACTACCTTGCATTTTGTAGAGGAAGTGGAGAGATGGGGCAGCAGGAGCTCCATTTCAAACAAGAAGTGCCTTTCTGAAGCTTTTGAAAGCCTTTGTCACTCTCTAGCAGGTAGAAGAAAATTGTTTCTTACAGCAATGGATCTTGCCACTGTAACTTATCCCCAGTTCACAAGCATGAGCATGCCTGCAGATACAGCCTGACACCACATTAAGAGGAGAGCAGGAAAGTGATATCAGCCTTTCATATTTTCCGGCAGTTATGGTCTATCCTCAACCTGCTCCTCCATCTAGCTGTGTGACTTACTATGCAAAACTGGTCTGATCTGAAATGAGATCATTCTGTATTTTAAGATACTTATCTGGCATGGCTGGAAGAATGTGAATAGCTGGGATGGTGAGTGCTCATGAAACCCTGCCATTTCAGTGGGGTTGCATATTTATCTGATAAAATAGCTCCTTTTTCTTTTTTTTTAAATAAAAACTTAAATTCATAACAGATGTAGTTACCCTACATGAATTGTTTGTGTCTCCATATGTAACCTGTTCCACCTGATTAAAATATGTGGAGATGGAAGTGTATGCTTGAGCCTTGTACTTTGGGGAGTAGGAGCCATATTCTCAAAATTTCAGGAAGGCTGACATATAGTTTAGCCATTGGACTGAGAATTGAGAGGTCTGGGTTCACTTTATTTGTATGACATTATGGAACTATCTTACTCAAAAGTAAATAATAATAATAATAACAAAAAAAATAATAATAGTAATCTTGTTTGTATTCTAAGCTCTTTGAATCAGTGCTAGGCTCCATCTTAATTTACATTTCTAAAAATGCCAAAAGGCATCTTATCTGTCTGATTTTTATGGCAGTTGCAAAAGGGAAATAATAATAAAACACAAAAAAAACTCTTTTAAAGTAGCTACTAACAAAAAAAGTAGGAAGACAATAAGTTGAAAATCAAATAAAAGCAATTAAATTACACAGAAAGATTCTTTACTTTTTATATGCTCTTTATTTTCAAAACAAAGGAAAAGAAAACTAGAAATAATATTGGAGAAATAGACACCTTGCAGAGTGTAAAATGACACAGAGTGTTTTGCAGTAAGTTTTCTATTTGTTTAACTGTAAGAAGATGCACACTAACTGTGCAATTCCAAATTACCCTAAAGGAGATTATTACCAGGAACACAGTGAAAAATTTAACTTGCATGCACTAATTATATTTTATTACAAATTATTGGTTTGCCAAGTACACCAGTCTGGTTGGTGACCACAAAAGGGTGTGCTTTGCATTATAGCATTGATAGAAACTATTTGGTGTTCTACAACAGGATTCCAAGTGACAATAGACTTGTTGATGGTTCTGCAGTGAGCATGTCCCCTGCTATACAGTAACTGTCTGGAGCTGTGGCTGGTTTGTAATGCCCTGGCAAGTCATGCTCTCAGTCATATGTTGATCTGATCTACAGAGACACTGAGTCCAAGTTCTGTTGATTATTTGTCTTACTTAGCACTAAGTTAAGCAGTGTGAAAAACTGTGCAAATGCCCTTTTGGGTCATTATGTTATTGTGCATCATCTACAATATATTAATATATTTTGAGCTTGTGTACAAGTCTGGTTAAATTTATTTGTTTTTAACAAATCTTTTTTGAAAACCTGAGCATTTTATCACAACTGCTTCTTAAATCTAACATATTTATCTTAAAGTATTTTATTTATTGAATTTTATTTGCCATCAAGAGAGACAGACATGAATATAATGTTTAAAAAGATGCCTATTGATGTGAGAAAAATGCAAGCCGTGTGATAGAAGCTCAGTGAGTGGGAGAAATGTAAATGTTCTCTGCATTTTATCTCACATGACAGAATGCATTATGGTCAAAATAGTGTCTTCTCAGAGACACAGGTTTCTAAGATCTGCATAATACACACTTTTATGTAAGCTCTTTATTCTGCATGCAATTGTTTAGTTAAATGCCCTACAGTCTCATTTATAAGACCCTCTTTTATGCCATCACCTTGTATGGGTTCTGTACCTTGGATACATATAACCCAATTATAATTACCATGACAATATATAACACCTTTTTGAAACCCTCCTCATGTGATATAGGGGTGTGGTACCTACTGAAGTCAGAAACAAGCTATTTTCATCAGACAATTAGTTGTCTTTGACACAGGCCCGAATTTCCCACCAATTAGTACAGACGGCAGGGTGCATTTCCAGAATTTTGCAGAGCCAGCAGCTTGTGCTTTTAAGCAGAATTTAGGATATTTAAATAAGTTCTGATACATATTCTGGTATCCTTAATTTGCTAAAATCAATACCTGTTTTTTTGTCTGTGAATCATATCTTAACATAATGAACATAAAGATCGTATGAGATTTATTCTTCTTGTCAACAAACAGTTTTAATTCTAATTTCAGTCTTTCATACCTGAGGAGTGCTATTAAGAGCCACTGAATAAGGGCTCAAAGTTACAATATCCTCTGTAGTAGTTAAGCTATTAAACCAGAGCACGTGATGCTAACAATTAAAAAAGACCTTTTTTTAGCACAGCATTTTAATCAGATATGCAAATACAAAACTAGTACATTGGTCAGATTTTAATGGATTTCCATATATTATGAGTAGCTATAAAGAAGCTGGGCTCAGGTGTCCTTCTCTACTCTGTTGTGAAATCATCTTAGAGACGTCTTCAGATGTTATAGATCTTAGTTGCACAGCCACAATGAGCCAGAATAATTGAGGGTTGCTGTGGTCAATTTTGCCACAGTGGCCGGCAGTGCTGAAGGGCTAGTGCCTGATCAAAAGCCATCAAAACTCAGCAGAGATTCCTGTTTGTAGAAACGGGCTTTCAGTGTGTCCCTGAAAAAAAAAAAAGGGAGGGGGGTGGGGAACAACACAGAACATCTTACAGAGTTCTTGCCAGGGGTACTGTGGGCCACATCCAGAAGAGTTGTTCGTAGCTCAAATTGGCATGTTTAATTGTAAACTGAGAAGGCTAAATAACAACTGTGCAGTAGCACATGGCCTTGTCTTTGATGGCCCAAACCAACCACACTTGTCAACGCCATCGATGTGTTCAGATAACACGTAGCGTGTTCTTACTGCTCTTTCACTGCTTCTGACTGCCCCAGTCTTGTTTTGTTGCAGTGCTGCTGTTAGTTTGCTTTAGTTTTCTCATTTTTTTGCTGCATAAATTTTCGTGGAAAGCTTCAGTTAATTAACTTGGGTTCACTCTTCCACCAACACCCCCCTGGCCCCCCTCCCTTCTCCCACACTTTCTTTAAGTGCCATTGAAGTGATAAAAGACAACCTAGCCATACAATAGAGTTCCTAGCTGCTCAGAAATCTTAGTGCCCAGGTGGACAATACTGTCAGGCAGCTTTCTTTTGAGCTCCGAGGGATCATTGTTATGTCCATATTTT